>JAYMTF010002893.1:0-16724 GCA_036897485.1 Pelargonium nanum | reverse complement strand
ATGAAACCGTTAAATGACAACTACAAGGTGCTATCTGCCAAATTAAAAGTACAGGACACTCATTTGCTTAAAGTGATAACCCCATAGGGGTTATCTGCAATTTGCTCTTAAAAAAATATGGCAACAGAAGAATACTTGAGCAACAGAGAAAAAAGATGGTCTGTAAATGGCATGACGGCTCTGGTCACCGGAGGAACTCGAGGAATTGGGTTAGTATACATGTACTTTTTAAAAAAAATTGCTTGCTTAGCTTGTCCTCTTGTTTTTTTGCTGATAAGTTACATGTACTGTACACAGGCACGCCATTGTTGAAGAACTGGCAGATTTTGGAGCTACTATCCATACATGCGCACGCAACGAAGCTGATCTCAACCGATGCTTAGAAGAGTGGAGAGGGAAAGGTTTCAAGGTTACTGGATCCGTTTGCGACGTGCTGTTTCGCGACCAGCGCAACAAGCTTATGGACACTGTCTCCTCCATCTTCCAGGGGAAGCTCAACATACTTGTAAGTTGTAATCAATTTTAATTTTTCGCAATTTAATTAGCCTTGTTTTCTTGTCATTTTCTAGTGTGATAGTTGGTAGTTCTCATGAATATTTAAGTCTGCAAATCAAGTTACTCATGCTATAACATTTGATTATATGTCGAGTTTGTTTTTAAAAGGAACGTGGCATTCACAGTTGATATCAATGAAACTAATATTTCATTATAAAAAAAAAATTAGCCTTGTTTTAGTTTCTTTACTCTAATAGTTTTTTTGGCATATATATTTATATATCAGGTGAACAATGTTGGGTCAGCTACGCCTAAAGAAGCATTGGAAGTCAGTGATGAAGATGTGTCAATCGCAATGGGTACAAATTTCGAGTCTGCGTATCATTTGAGCCAATTAGCTCACCCAATGTTGAAAGCATCTGGATATGGAAGCATTGTTTTTATTTCCTCTGTCACTGGGTTGATGGCTATACCCATGACTACTATCTACGCTGCAGCTAAAGGTTCATAAAAATAATCAAACAAACCTTAAAAAACTCAAGTACACACCATCAGTTCATAGCTATTGCAAATACTAAGATGCGAGTGGGCCAAGGACAACATTCGTGTCAATACAGTTGCACCTTGGATTATCAAAACCTCATTCTCTACTGCATTTGTGGTATGTACAACTACTCTGGAACGGAAAGAGTATCATTGTTGTGACAATGCCTTTTTTCTGTTTATTTAAATTTGTTATATATTGTTTTTTATAGGCAGATCCTAGAGTTAGGGAGGCAGCAGAGCAGTTGATGAGTAGAACTCCGGCTGGACGGCCTGGAGAGCCTAACGAGGTTTCGTCGTTGGTGGCATTTCTCTGCTTTCCTGCGGCTTCTTATATCACTGGCCAAGTTATTGTTGTTGATGGAGGATTCACAATTACTTAGTGGTTTTTCTCCAGCTCAAATCATGTGAAAATTAAGACTACTTTGAAAGTTAGTTCAATTATTTGTCACTGCTGGTGCTATGTACAATCCACAAATTACCAAATGATTAGTCTTTTCAAAGTGGATATGTCTTTAATTAGATGGATTTGGAAGTTGAAAGTTGGTTGGAGAAATGTGTTGATTAATAAATCCCATAAGTGGGTTTGTTTCAGAATGTACTACTATATATGTCTTTTTCCAGCTCAAATAATCTGAAAATTAGAGTAAAAATCTGAGGAATTTGTATTATTTCTCCATTTTTTGTTGTCAATCTTTTAAATTGGGCTATATGAAGTTTAAGCTTTTGTCTTTACTTTTGAGAATCTTTTTACAGATTTTTAAATCATTGATTTGAGATGGGTTTTCTTTATGACATAATTGGATTCATGAGTTCTATTTTCTAATTTCAAGCTATTTTACAGCCCTTTTATGGCTCTTTGTTTCATGAGTTGTTTGTGTATTGGGTGATGGTGGATGGGTAATGTCATGAGTGAATGATTCATTAAGGCCAATGAAAGAGATTGAAAAAGGAGCAGCAGTAATAGGACTGAATCAATTTCTTTGGTTTTCATTTTTCATTTGCTATGTGATTTTGGGTTTGCTGAACCAATTTTGGTTGGGAATATATAAAATTTCTTCAATTGTGACCGTAATTTGTTAAATTGCGAGAAAGTATATGCAGAGTGTCGATAGACCTTTGGAATCCAAAGATGACATTTACTTGGTTAACAAGTTGGAGTTTTTATTTTATTTTTAAATATCATTAACATTCACAAAATATGAACAAACTCATAAATAAGAAAACCAATTAACACAAGTTCAATGTGTATGGTTAGTGTACACATTTATAGAAAATTTGACAAAATGTATTTATTTGTACATTTGTTGAAAATTCACTCCAAAAAGAGTTTGAAATCAATTTTGCTATCTTCTAAAATTAACATCAAATCTCATCTGTAAGGGTCAAAATACGGTGAACCTATCATGTATATCAATCTTGAATGGTGTTATCTATATTTTGCAGGTCCTTTTCAAGAAAATGTTGTTACCAGGGTTACGTTCATGTGAATGAGGCTGGAATGCAAGAGTGATTCTAGACCTCATTTTCACATCACTACTTCGATCCCAGCCACGGATTAATTTCCAGTGGACCCAAATAAACCAAGATAAAATGAACCATAACTTGCACTCCAATTGAACAAAACTTGAGTATTTTTAGATTTAAGAAGTATTCAAAAATATGGCAAAAGAAGAACACTTGAGCAGCAAAGAAAAAAGATGGTCTGTCAGTGGCATGACAGCTCTAGTCACCGGAGGAACTCGAGGAATTGGGTTAGTACAAATGCACATTTTTTTTTAAAAAATTGCTTGTTTAGCTTGTCCTTTTGTTTTTGATGATAAGTTAATTGCTCTGTACACAGGCAAGCCATTGTGGAAGAACTGGCTGATTTTGGAGCTACAATCCATACATGTGCACGTAACGAAGCTGATCTAAACCGATGCTTAGAAGAGTGGAGAGGGAAAGGTTTCAGAGTTACTGGATCCGTTTGCGACCTGCTGTTTCGCGACCAGCGCATCAAGCTTATGGACACAGTCTCCTCCATCTTCCAGGGGAAGCTCAACATACTTGTAATCAGTTTTATTGCTTTTACCACTTTAATTTCCCTTATTTTCTTGTCATTCTCTCCAAACATTTAAAAAAAAACTCTAGTTGCTCTCTCGCTTCTTCCTAATTCCTCGTAATTGTTTTTTAACCATTGTTGATATTTTTTTTATAAGAGGTAGTTCAACTATTTTTACTCTTGTTAATGTAGATCTTACTTGCTACTCTTGAGATCTCAGGTTTGAAACTCGGTTGGTACGCTAGTTATATATCAATTGATTTTTTTTCAGGCTCCTTCAATTCGATCCACTTGCAGACGTTTGTTAGAACTTTTGTTTTGTCTTTTCTTATTACTAGTCGGTAAATTTCTCCTAAGGGTATTAATTTGGGTCATACATATCAGGTGAACAATGTTGGCACAGCTACGCCTAAAGAAGCAGTGGAAGTGGGTGCGGAAGATGTGTCGACCATAATGGGTACCAATTTCGAGTCTGCATATCATCTGTGCCAATTAGCTCACCCAATGTTGAAAGCATCTGGATATGGAAGCATCGTTTTTATTTCCTCTGTCGCTGGGATTTTGGCTCTGCCCATGACTACTATCTATGCTGCATCTAAAGGTTCATAAAAAAAGACTCAAGTACACACCATCAGTTCATAGCTACTGCAAATACTAATATGTTTCATGTTCGTGTTTTGTTGCTGCAGGAGCAATGAATCAACTTACAAAGAACCTAGCTTGCGAGTGGGCCAAGGACAACATTCGTGTTAATACAGTTGCACCTTGGGTTATTAAAACCACACTCTCCACTGCATTTCTGGTACATATATACTATTGTTTTGTAACGGAAAAAGTATATTATATATTTAATAGGATCGTTATTGTGACGATGTTTATTTTTATATATTTAAATCTGTTATATATCGTTTTTTTATAGGCGGATCCTAAGGTTAAAGAGGAAGTAGAGAAGCTGATGAGTAGAACTCCGGCTGGACGGCCTGGAGAGACTAACGAGGTTTCGTCATTGGTGGCATTTCTCTGCTTTCCTGCGGCTTCTTATATCACTGGCCAAGTTATTGCTGTTGATGGAGGATTCACAGTTACTTAGTGGTTTTTATCTGGCTCAAATCATGTGAAAATTAAGACTTATTTGAAAGTTAGTTCAATAATTTGTCACCATTGGTGTTATAACAAAATAACTTGTCTTCTTAACAAGGATTGGAATGTTAATTAGACATCACACTGTAGGTGGATTTGGAAGTTGAAAGCTGGTTGGAGAATGTGTTGTTTAATAAAATCTCATATGCGAGTTTGTTTAACATGTACAACTTTGTTATTTTGAACGAAACATGTATAACTTTTTAGTTACGTTATGAGCATATTAGCACATATACTCACCTCATAGATTAGTACATATATTTGTCTCATTGATAAAAATATAACTGTGATGAGGTGCAAATTTGTGAATTGACTAAAATTGACATTATAATAAATAAATAAATTATATTGTTTAAAAAATTTACTTTTGTAATTAACAATATAGTTTGATATAGGTCGATGAAATGACAAATTAGGTCGACCAAACTTAAAAACACTAAACATTTCAGCATTGATATCAAAACTTCACATAACCACTTCCAATCATTCGTACATATTATAAACTACACATTCAATATAAAGTAACACCACATTGGTTGAAAATAACTCAAAATCTACTTCTACAAAACACAAATCGGACCAAGAAACGAAAAACGGAGTCTAACCTTTTGATAGTTCCTATAGCATTATCTTCTAAGCAACACTAGTTTTATGGAGATAGTCCTTAAAACTAAAATAAAAACTAGATGAAGCATGAACGTTTGTTACCAAACAAAGTCAAATATCAAATGTAGTCATTAATGTTTGTGTTTTATGTCTCTTGTTTAACTATTAGTGAACACAACATGTGTAAAAAATGTCATTAGTTTTAGATGTTTGGGCAATATGGGTATTTCACACTCTTCCTCCTCCTTCTTAGGTGTAAGTGCTAATTTCTGACTTATGAAAAGGCCAAATTCAAATTCAAAGTGGAAGAAAGAAAATATGACTGAAAGTTGCAATTCTTACGGAACAAACAAACTTCTTCAAATAACTTGAAGTCCCAAGAAGTGTACCAAACAAGCACTACGCATAAGATCAGTATAAAATGAATACTCATTCCGTCTCAAAATGAGTGTCATGTTTTTATTTTTAGGTTATTATATTATTGTTTTTTCCATATTATCCTTATCACTTATGAACTACACATAGACAGATCTGAACTGCATACGGGGTGTAGGTGGGAAAGTGAGGATAATATTAGAAACACATTAAATTTTCTAATAATCTTTTTTTTTTTTTTTTTTGAAGACCAAATGAATACTTTATTAATTCATATCGTCATTCAACAACTCCGAGACCACTTGGGGAGCCACCAGGCCAATCCAAGCTGATAATCCTTAATTTTTGAAAAAAAAATGGAAACATGACACTCATTCTGGAACGGATGAAGTATTAAAATTTAAAATATTGGTAGACCTACCACGTGTCGAACATATAGGGACAACTTTAGGTAGAAATGGACTACCAATGTTCCAGAAACTTCCACTGAAATCGTGGCTCCAATGGAATCATCTAAGTCGCGGCCCAGATCGTGCCACGTGTCCAACAGGAACAACGTGGCGTCCTACGTGGCACCATCGATAGCCATGTAAATGATACGCACCTACTAGCTTAGTAGACTTTTCTAGTTCCGAACAAAAATTGGATAGCCGGAGCTCATTTTCCTCTGCGATTTTCTCAGGAAAATACCAAATCTTTTCAGTAGAGAGATCTATCTGCTGTTGAATCGAAAAGCGATGAACGGAGATGGAGGAGAAGGAGATATGAAGGAATGCACAGAGACCGTAGTTTACATGTGCGGCTATCTTCCTGGATCCGTGCCGGAAAAATCGCCGATACTCTCTCCGTCACTCGTACGGATCGACGGAGACTCCTGGAAGGATGTTTGCGGTGGTGGTTGTGGATTCGCGATGGCAATTTCAGGTGCTTTTTTTATATAGTTTTTTCTTTCGAAAAATAGTCATATTCTGCTGTTTAGGGTGGAATTTTTCGAGTTAAAAGTATAAATATATAAATCGGAAACTAAGATTGGGCAAGAGAATCACATTTTAGGCTCAGTTTGGATATTTCAAGCAACGAGAAGTAGAAACTGATAGCAATAAATTGTTCATAGATTAGGTTTCTGGGTAGATGTTTCAGTTCCCTTGTTCTAGCAGTGATCCAAACTGGAAACTGTTAGAATCCATGGTAAATACAGGTGTATAATTTTTCTGTTTTTATTAGCATTTTTTGTTTCTATTCTCTCAATATCTGAAACTAAAATGAAGGTCTAATTTTCTGTGGAAATGTAGTTTATTCTGTTTGGCTGAAGTATCCATCTTAATTTTTGTGGAATCAGGTTCTGGAAAGCTTATCACTTGGGGTTCAGCAGATGATGAAAGTCAAAGCTATATGACCTCAGGGAAGCATGGGGTACTACAATGAGCTTTTAATTTTGTTTTGTCTATTTTTTTCTGTTTTTTGGTTCAGGTGCTGAACTGATTTACCATCTTCTTCCACTGAACTTTATTAAGAAAACTCCAGAGCCGTACCCTCTTCCAGTGGAAACACCAGTAGTGAAGGCTGCAGCTGGCTGGGCTCATTGTGTTTTAGCTACAGGTTCGTTCCTTTCCAACCCGAGCTAAACAATGTGGAGTGTAATATTTTCCTTCTCTGTGAATAGACTCTTATTGCCTCATATGTTAAAACAAATTAGAAAGAAACTTGACTTTGAACCCTGGATCTCATGGTCTACAATATAACCTGTCCTCCTCTGCTTACAGAAGTTAATGATGATCCTTGAAATTCTGTCTGATAATATATCTTGCTTGATCACATTGCAGTGAACTTGTTCATGGCAAGTATCTGCATCTTTAAGATAATACACTATGTTTACTTTATTTTAGATTCCAATTGTTAAGGAGGAGATTAACAACATAGTATTTGTCTAGCTGATGTTTGTTTCACATTTTGTATTGAATAGGATAGTACTGAACTAATATTACAAAATAGCAGCACTCCTTTTTCATATTAACACCTTTACTGACTACTCTGCCTTTTCATTTTTCTTAGAAAATGGTGAAGTATACACATGGGGCTGGAAAGAGTGTGTTCCTTCTGGGAAAATCATCCATGGTTTTGCTACAAGTGGAAACTTTCTAAAGGATGCTGTTGTTGAGAAACAGAATTCCTTACAAGCTGGACAAGGTGTTGCACTGAAACATTTCTATATCTAAGGATAAAACCCAGTGCCCTTACAGTAATTGGAACTAATGTTGTGAATTTTTTCCCACAGTGACCCCACAGTCTGAAGCCTCAAATGTAAGCACAGGGACAGCATCCCATCTTGACAACAGGAAGGATGGAGAGGAGATTGTGAAAAGAAGGAGAATATCATCGGCTAAACAAGAATCTGAAAGCTCTACTTCTATAGAAGACAATTTTGCAGTATCACCCCGTATTGTTACTCTGGGTCCTGGAGTGAAGATCACCACTGTTGCTGCAGGTGGGCGCCACACTTTAGTGCTGTCAGGTAAATTCACCCTGTCCTGTCACCTGTGCATGGCCCAATGCTTATCATTTTCAGGGTAGTGGTCTCTTCTTTGTGGTTACACTATATAGTTTTGTAGGTTGTATGAAGTACGAAGATATGGGGATTTTTGATGTAAAGCAAGACAGCTGATGCATCATGTTTTGGTTGATGCATCATGTTTTAACCAAAGTTTCAGATATGGGACAGGTGTGGGGTTGGGGCTACGGAGGCGAAGGACAACTAGGTTTGGGTTCTCGAATAAAAATGGTGTCTTCTCCTCATCTCATACCTTGCATTGAGGCAAGTGCTAATGGTAAAGATAGGTCTTCTATAGTTCAAGGAAGCGCAAGTTCATCAGCACAAGCCAGTCAAGTTCCTGGAAATTATGTTAAAGGAATTGCTTGTGGAGGTCGGCATAGTGCGGTAATAACAGGTCAGCAATCGATGGAGGTTTTTCAGTGGTAACGTCAATGGATGCACTTTTAGTTTTGATTAGAATAATAGAATAGATTTTACTGGAAATTTGAGGACTAAATGTTTAGCAATGGCCTATCTCCATATTTTTTAGATTATATGTTCCAGACTTTACCTTTTCCTGCAGATGATTACTTTTCCACGTAACTCCGTTTCTCAAAGTCAGTTGAGACTTTGGCTTGTTCTTTTATGCTGATTATAGAGATTCCAATTGATCATTCAAAAGTTTTCTTACTTGCTTCATTCCATATGTTATCTGTCTTTTCTTCATCTGTAGATGCTGGAGTGCTACTTACTTTTGGCTGGGGGATGTATGGGCAGGTGAGCATTCTGTTCTCATCAGTATTTAACAACTCTCATCATGTATAGCATGACACTTTTTTAATGAAAAAAATATAAGTTTTCAATAGCATTGCTTTTATGAATACATAGTAAATTTTGAGGCAAAGAATACTTGAGCACTTGAGAATAATCACCAAGAACATTTTCAGGACCAAATAGCCAAATTCATTGCTGACAACCCTAATAATCGCGGTGCAAAAAGCTTTTTGTCCACTTCCTGGAATGGATATCTCAGCATTATTGGGGATAACATATATTTAAAGCAAGCCATTCTCTGTTTAACTAGTACTTTTGTTCCAGTTTCATATCCACTTTACCAAAATCTACATATATTAGTTTTACAAGTGCTTTTTAACTACATACACTAGTAGTTATTACAACTTTCAGCTTGCCTATAAAAAAAAAAATGACAACTTTCAGCTTTTTACAATGGAACAATAGAAAAAAATCAACCCCTTTTAATTATTCATAATCATTCTAAATATCAAATATGACAGTCACTGAATGGTGGAAGTATTTCTCAATAAAGAGCTACATTACAGCATGACCAGGTAACATCTCTTAATAAGAAGTGTGAGTGGTTCTTTCTCAGCAACTCTCCAAGAATGGTCAGATGACATGTCCTTTCAAAAATTGTTAGGCTTGCTTAATTTTCTTCATTGCACTCATCTGAAGTTTTGTTTATACCCTTGATTTAGTGTGGGCAAGGGAGTACAAATGATCAGCTTAAACCCGCCACAGTATCTTCTCTATCGGGTATTGAAGTGAAATGCATTGCTGCTGGGTTATGGCATACTCTATGTATCTCTGTTGAAGGACGAGTTTATGCATTTGGTGGAAATCAATTTGGACAGTTGGGAACAGGTGCTGATCAGGCTGAGGTACATTGCAAGGCTCTTTTCAATTCAGTTTTTTTTTTTTTGGTTGTTGTGCCATCAGACGCAACACTACATAAAAGAGAGAAAATGACATGCACAAATAGCAGCTAGCTTTCAGCTATCTTAAGCGGCTTTCTCCTTGATGCAAATGTCATTATACCAGACTGCTAGTTTCAGGGGGCAACTCGTTAGAGAATTCACAGGGCTAACCAATTACTTTCATTCTCCTTTCTTCCTTGTACCTCTTATGTTCTTTATGACTAGATCCATCAAACCGAGGCTTCAACTTGCATGTTTGAGTTGTTACCCCGTTTAGATCTGCATGCTTGAGCTGTTACATAGCAGTTGGTTAGGCACTAGTTAGATCCATAGAATGCAACTTTGCTTTTTCTTTTATCCTTTTTGTAGAATCACTGTTTGATGGACATTTGAGAGTTTAACTACCTTTCTTTTTCTACATCAGACCTCACCTAGGTTATTGGATGCTCCAAGCCTGGAAAGTAAACATGCCAAAATTGTGTCTTGTGGGGCTCGTCATAGTGCCATACTAACAGGTATGACTCTGTAACCAATATTTGAGCCATCTTTTGAGGGTACAAATACATTTACATGAGCACATCTTAGGGCGGCACACCGGTAAAGCTATGATGCTCCTTTTTGATACACGGGAACTAGAATTTTGATGGAATTAGTCCTATTTAACATCTGACTATTAGACTAATCTGCAAACAGAATAGAGCTAGGAGCTATGATGCTCCTTTTCGATACACGGGAACTAGAATTTTGATGGAATTAGTCCTATTTAACAACATCTGACTATTAGACTAATCTGCAAACAGAATAGAGCTAGAGCTCCTAAGATCAGTTGAAGCAAAGTACTTTGCTTCTGTTAGGCCACGGGTTCCTTGAACCTGCAAGATTGCCTGTCTACAAGGATATTCTTGCAATGCTGAATACAAGATAATATTTAGTATTGGCACGTTCCAAGCTGCTTTTGTGGATAAAATTCAAATGAATTGTTGATAGTTCATGAAAAGAAATTGGATACAGCTCTAGGTTAACAAAATGAACTCTAACTTGTAACCGTGACTTGATTTTATGACCTATCTCTAAACTCTGATGTTGCTTTTGCTGTGGTTCTTGTAGAGGATAGCCAAATATTTAGCTGGGGATGGAACAAGTATGGCCAGGTATACGATAATTCTATTGAACTTAAATGAGGAATTGTGTACTAACTATGCTTATGGTTTTTACCTTCTATTTTTTTCTCCTCTTTTGTGTCATGCAGCTTGGTTTGGGTGATTCTGTGGATCGGAACGTCCCTTCACAAGTTCCTCCAATTGAAGGTTGTGCGCCGAATAATGTTGCATGTGGTTGGTGGCACACATTGTTACTGGGTGAAAAATCCCTTTGATCCACACATTTTTCCTTAAGATAAAAGGTGACAGTTTTGTTAGGGCAGTGACTAGTTGGAGTGATTTGTGTGTTGTCACATGTACATATAAAGCCTGTGGCTATAACACCCTAGGGCATGTGTTTTGTCATTTTCAGGTTGTCACATAAACTCCATGAGTTTGTACACAAACTATATATCTAGTCATTGTTGATTTCATAAGGTTGTAACTTGTAACCTTCGCACCGGTAAAATTCAATACTAAGTGATGCAGATGAAAAGCAGGCTTCGATACTAAAGTCAATATCAAGGTTGTAACCCTTGGGCTTGCCTAGCCGATGTTTTTTATCCTCGAGTCTTCCAAGCTTCACTAACGGCGTGAATTCCTAAGGAACGCTCTTCGATTCGCGAGTCTTTCAAGCTTCACAAATGAAAAACGGTGAAAATTGGTGATTTTTGCGATTGTGGTAAAAATTCGAGCTAGCTTGCGATCTACTCCAAATTAACAAGCAAGTCAATTTTCTCAAAATCAATCCACGCATTATAGGAGTAATAGGATGGCATCAAAGGCCATGACATAGGCTTTGTCCCACCAAAAATACAATATATAGAAATTGATTGAAAGGGTGACTAAACATGACACATGAGGCATGTTGATGTGCCAAGCCACAATTTTGTATTACATGGTTGTGTATCTTTTGGCCTATTGCGTTGGATTCATGGTTCAAAACAGAAAATTATACTAAATTGGACCATCACAGCGTGACACCACCACCTTCACCTAACACACATAATATTTTATATACACACATGATTTGAACCCTTGATCAACACATTTTTTTTTTTGCTTTTGCTTACAAACTTGACTCCTTGATCATGAGGGTCATCATTATGTATGCTTTGAAGCTAAAATTTTGGTAATTGGGAAGAGAAAGAGACAAGAAGATCAACCATTAACCCTTCATATGAAGGGCCATCTGTAAATTAGCATGTGCAATTGCACAAAGGGTCTCTTAATTCAAAACGATCAAATTTTACAAAAAAGCTTTAATTTTTAAAAGAGTCAAGTATTTGATTATAACTTTTGAGAATCGGCTCTAAAAAAACAAATGAATAAAAAACATAAAAAGAGTTGAAAACATAGCAAATTTATGAAATCGCTAGCAAATATATATATTGACGTTGAGATTCTCAAATCGAAGTCAACAAAAAGCTCGAACAAAACTGCATACATAAAATCATGAATTTTAGGACATGGCCTAGAAATATTGGAACGGCCCGTCCATATATGATGCAAACAATGACTTCATATACAATACTATACACTGGAGTTGGTATTTGTGACGAAGCAACCAAACCTTAACTTATATCATATGTGATTGTCAACGGCATTTAAAATAAAATTGTATTTTCATTTTTCACACTTAACAAAAGATAACATGATTCATGGTCTCTTCTCTGACCTTTTTCCTATGAATTTCTATGAAAAAAATTACGATATTAATTTTGCGTAATTAACTTAATCTTGAAGTGAAGTACAAAATAATTTAACTTATAAAAAGGTTTGGGAGAGGTTACAAGAATTTTACATAAATTATCAGTGTTTATCTAATATCCAAAGGCTTAATTGGATTGTTAAAGCACACAAATAGAAAGTTATGGTAACAACTCTTTTATTTAGTATATCAGAATGTTGTATTTTTGTGTGCACGGTTCACATCATATGTGAGCAAAACTTATGAAAAGTAAATCATTAATTCATCATTGGCTTGAAAAATCTGCAATATGATTTCGTGTGACCTAGCTTTTTTAGAACTTGCCCGACAATTATACCAAAATCATTAAAGGAGATACTCTGTAATTTAACCCATTTTTTATTTCTTCCGCACATAGCCGAGGAATATAACACTTACTAACAATCAGAAAAATCTAGTGCACAAACATTTTGGTGTAGCATAAATTTTACAATAATGCTCAAATAAGTGCTTAGACAATAAGTATCAACACATACTTTATGTAAATAAATAGAGCTCCAAAGCTCACAAATAAGTGCACAAACATCTATATACTAACTAACTGAGTGTCAGTAGTTTGGATCAAGAGTTGGGTATACTGATTTTTGTGTGCACTTTGAATTCTCTTATAAATAAACAGATAAAAAGAAAAATCTTGATAGGTGGATGTTAGTGATGACTGTTTTTAAGCAGCAGCCATATATGCTTAATATTGCCTTGTAGATTTATCTAAAATTAAAATACAGCCGTGTGACACCCATCAAATTGAGTAGTTGACAATTAAATAAATTCAAACTAAGCAGTAGCAAGCTAGCTATCTATGTACACTAAAATACAAGATATACACAACATTCCTTCTTTGTTTGCTTTTTACTCTATCTTGGTATTAAGATTACCCTAGATTAGTTTGCTTTGGGAATAAGCTAAATGAGAAATAGATTACTGTTATCTATCATTAGATACTCTTAGAAATTAAATCTAAGTATTATATCAAGCTGAATATATATATATGATTGGACTGTCAAACTATATGTTTAGATAATGTTGAGAGTCATTTAAAAAAAATGTCAAACCATATCCATTTATATATAACTTAATTGCGCGTCATCATAAAAATGTTTATTTGCATTCTAATATTTGTAGTTAGGGGTCCATACAATTTTTGTGCAATGCATTAGCTCATAAAAATAGAAATATTAGTTTATATAATAATATGTAACTCGAATTTTGTTGGTTTTTGAGAGGAAATGAAACTAATAAATGAATAAATTGTAGTTGGGATATAGCTTTCAAAATCAAAGGTGTTCGAGTGGGATAGCGTTGAAGTCTCCCTCGCTTGCTTGCGTGGCCTTAGCGTACATGACTGGACTCCTAACCATTACGCCACGTCACCACCTTCCTCTCTTATAAACCAAATATAAATCCTCTGTTGTACTAGCAACAACCTCCATTTCACATCTCACCAACTCCTATTCTCTCAGCTCAAAATCTTCACAAAAATGGAGGGTCTCATTCCTTTTGTGTACAGAGCCATAGTTCAATACAAGAATGGAAACCAGCAGGTCCCTCTTGGCTCCTCCTGGTTCACCGACTCGCCTTCCACTTCCTACATCAGGCTTCCCGGCGACTCTGGCCGGTTCCGAGCTTCCGATACTCACCTCTTCCGGGCAGATAATAATAAAAATAATGATAATGATTATGGTTTCTCTTCCAGAGCTGAATCGCCTGTTCGTCGTCGAGTTGCTGCATAGTCTTAGCCATGCATGGTGCAGTTCGGTGCCGGAGGAAAGCTGAAGGTGCTCAACTTGTAAAATTAATATGTATTGCTTTTTATTATTTATATGACTGTATGTTGTTTTTTCTCTGAAAAATTAAGAGGAAAAAACAGTATGGGTTAATATATATGTAATATATGAGCGTGGGGATAACCAAAAGGGACCATACACGCTTGTATTGCTAGTGTGGAATGAAAAGTAAATGCCAAGTTAGTTGAATGAATATATCAAGCTTTGTGTAAATGTAAATTTATTATACTGGTTTGAATATACAAAACTAATTAATAGGGCTTGCTTTTAATTTCTTCTTCTTCAAGTCAACGACCAACCTTCTAGAAGCTTCTCCAATGAATCTCTGTTATATAGTTATATATTGGGCTCATGATTGTAGGGAATTTTAGAGAGGTAACATTTGAGATATCTTGTAGTAGATGTGGCAAATTTCTGGATGGTTTTGGATCGGGTCCAAGTTTCTGAGGCTAATTCAAATTCGATTCAAAAGAACTTCGGGTTCATTCAAGACTCGGGCCAGATCAAATCAATTTTCACTTTTTAGTATAGAATGTGTACGTAAAATCGTACACCAATTCGATCTGATTCGAAAAATATCAAGACAAGTTTAATATATCTAAATATTAGTCAAATCAAATTCAGTGCGTTCATGACTTAAGAATGTTTCTTTCTTAATTGAGATGTAGATAAATTTCGGTAGTGTAATGATAAATAAAACATACACCATTAAATATAAGTATGCAATTTTATTACAAGGATTATCGCACAAATCATGACACCAGTTCAAATTAGCTTTCTATCCTCTCAGGTCCCTTGAATGTTACAAGACTTCTACCAGGACCTAGCCAAATATTTACTAAAGTTATTTTTAGTGGAGCCCTAATTGTCCACTGAACTCTAGGGGCAACTATACATTTTTTGCCTTCAGAAAATATAACAAATCACATTATTCAATATAAAAATATTGTGTAAGGCTTGATTAACGTAACCAAAACAAATTTCAATCTTTAACGCTATGGTTGAAGTTAAAGTTATCATGACAAAACTATGAATAAAATTGTGAATTGATTTTCTTACTAGAGGTGTTTGTTCTTGGTTAACTAAATCAAAATAAATTTGAATAAAACACTATACATAATTTTGGGTTTGAGTTATTTTAGTTATCAACTACACAAAGTCTAAGACTAACTTATAAATCAATTTCTTATATGAGCTGACGTTAAACGTGCGGAGCCACCAATCTCAAAGGTAGAAAACTCTAAATCTCCCGCACAGATCCTATATATGAAAGGAGATGTTTTTTCTTCTAGTAAAATAGACCTCACAAGCAAGTACTCAATTATGCAAGAAAGTTTTTATATCTATTGGCTTTGGCAGATCATCATCTGACCTCCCATCGTTGACCAAATACTTAAGCCTTGTTTAGTAACACTTATGAGCCTGCAAAAGTAGCTGCACATCCACTAAAATAATGCCAAATCATCAAAAAAATAAAATTTTCTCTCTCTACTTTGTAATGATGGACATGGAGAAGTGAAAAAAAAGCTAATTTTTTTTACTTATGTCAGAATAAGTAGAAAAAGAATTGTTACTCACCTCACTTTTGTAATGATGACATAATAAAATATTGATATAATTAATATAAAAAATATTTTTTTTGCTTTTATAACCAAACAATAAGTACTTCAAGAAGTAAGTAGAAATATTACCAAACAACCACTTAGCACATCGTTGATCAACCTCCATGTGGTATGATTTTGAGTATTTGACTTCTTAATTGGTGAATATTTTATGTCAGGTGGTCTGGGGAGCTGCATAGCTAGGTACAGTTCCCCATAATTGGGAACTTAACCAATAATAGACAGACATGTGTGTCAAAAGAAACACCTAACTATATTATGTTTTCAATCGAGCTGAGCTGATTAGTACTGTAAATTACATGACCTTGGATCTTGTAATTCTAATTTGAGTGGTAAATAGCATTAAACAAGAAGAAAAACAGAGTGTAAAATGCTAGGTTAAAAACTAAAAACACAAGAAACCACCTAGTGAACGTTTTATAATTCTTAAACTAGCTAGTTACATTAATTAAGGGACGCATTGGGCAAATGCAGCCATTTGTTTAGTACGAGATTGAACTCTGGTTTACACGTTCAGTTTCTATCATTACGAGGAACACCTTTTCTTAATTATAAAAATTAATCACAATCAGCTTAATCTAGTTTCAAACTAACCCCAAACTAACTAGAAACCCAATTTTCCTTTCCAATGCAGTACAAAATGCTCTTTCTTTTCCTTCTTTTCCTATTCACAATATGTGTCGTAACCGCCAAACGGCAATGCCCGAACTGCGGCGGCACCGCCGTCCCCTACCCGCTGAGCACCGGGCAGGACTGCGGCGACCAAGCGTACAAGATCCGGTGCAGCTCCGGCACACTGTGGCTCGACACGCTCAACAGATCAACGTACATGATCAAATCCATCAGCCCTCAATCCCAGCGGTTCATCATCACGCCGGCGAGCCTAGTCAAGAACAAGAACCAGTGCATGACCACCGACTACCCAAACCAAGGCTGCCAGCTGGACCAGCACCTCCCGTTCAACATCACCGGCAACAACTA
>JAYMTF010002892.1:0-16732 GCA_036897485.1 Pelargonium nanum | reverse complement strand
TGTCGCCGTTCATCAGCGACGGGTTTTTACGTCGCTAAATCTTTGCCGCAAAAATAATTTGGCGGGATTTTTCCCGCGCACGTTAGCAACGAGGTCTTTGGTCGTCACCGTCGCTAATCAGCGATGGAACAAATCCGTCTCTGATTCCGTCGCTAATTAGAGACGGATTTTGACCCGTCCCTGATTTTCGTTCCTGATAAGGCTTTTTCTTGTAGTGTTATTACATTGGCACGTTTTTTGTATTCTTGCAAGAGGCGTGCCAGTATTGCATATAAGGACCGAAGACCGGACCTGTTGAGTTTCGGTCCGAGTTCGGTCTGGACAGATCTGTCCGGTTCGGTCCATTTTTCCGGTCCACCCTATATGATGCCTAACCCTAGTAGATTCTTTGGCATCTTTTTCTTCTTCTTCTTAGAAGCTTACCTCATTGGCTTTTATAAGAGCCTACTCAAGCTTGAATTGCGCTCTATCTGTATTTACTTTTAGTTTGGAAGTTACTCATCGTAATTGGTTGTAGTAAGTCTAGTTATGATTTTAGACTTTTACCTTGTGATACTATTGTTTCTTAGTTAAATGAAAATGTCATGGAAGCTATTTAGTTGAGACAAGCTAATGTGTTGATTGTTTCTTCATTGAATTTTCTTGTTTAGAAATTAAGATCACACAAAATGATGCTTTCATTGCCTTTCTGTCCCATGGATTTCTGTACGTTTGAGGAGGTCACAGTATCCATTGCTGAAAGAAAAATCTTGATTTGTTAGGAAACACGATTTGCAAGGAAATTTTCCTTAGCAAATTTGTCTCGCAAATATGACCACTAGCAAAATTTTACTAGGCCTTTTGCGATGTCATTTTGTGAGGCAAATAGTTCCCTAGCAAACTATCCTAGAAAATTTTGCTAGGCATTCCCTAACGAAAGTGCGTAACAAAAATTTAGCTCTTTGCGAGGCAAATTCTAGCAAAATTTCATGACAAAACTCTAATTTATTTCAAAATAATACGAGACATTCCCTGGAAAATGTGTCTCGCAAAATATGAAGAAAAAAAATTATCGTTATTATTATTTTATATTAATTTGTAACTGTAATACAATTATTAAATATCAATATATAAAAGCTGGTAATAAAATAATACTAAAATATTAAAGATCAAACATAAACATCCGCAAT
Source organism: Pelargonium nanum (assembly GCA_036897485.1). Lineage (NCBI taxonomy): Eukaryota > Viridiplantae > Streptophyta > Magnoliopsida > Geraniales > Geraniaceae > Pelargonium > Pelargonium nanum. The sequence goes on along the minus strand of JAYMTF010002892.1, from coordinate 15,563 downwards.
CAATAAGTCTAAAATTTAACTATCAACATCAAGGTAATGTTGTTGAAATATAAACTTGATTTGTGCTTTGAGGTTTGTCATATTAGTATTGAGCCTCTTTGTATTAAGTAGCCAAGTTGTCTAGAATAATATTGTATTCACTATAATAGTTGTGTCTAGTTGAGAGAGTTCTCTAGAATAGTTGTCTAGAGATTTCCTTTAAGTGCTATAAATAGGGATGTAATCTTAGCATTTTGAATCAAGCCAAAAACAAAGTTTCATCTTCCATAAAAAATTCTCCTACCTCTCTAGTTTATATAATCCTCTAATATTCTCAAACACCTTCCTCAAAGACCAAAATAAATTTCTTCTCAACAAATGTTTCCCATAGTGTTTGTTCTCAATGTAATATTTTCTACGATGCTTGTTCTCAATGTAATGTTTCCTCCACAAAGAAGTCATTACATGACTGTTCTTTGTTCCCTAGGAGAGGTTCCAAATCCTCCCTTCTCTATGTGATATACTAGTCAGGAAGAGAGAAAAAACAACAGAGTGTTTGTCCAATATTTTTCTTCATTACATCAATAGTCATGCATAAGCAGTGACAGAGTCGATATGGGAGCATAGGATAAGCAATTTTTTTTTATTCATCTATCTTATATCTGGTTAGTTTTTGGTTGTTATTATATTTTCCAATAACGGTTTTAGGCCAATTTTTTGTGTACTTCGAGACATTTTTCTTAATAAAAAGTCTTTAAAATGTAAATCGGTTGGGTGCAATCAATAATGTTTTTTAATTATAATTATGACCCTAACTTTGGAACTTGGATTAATCACCGTCAAACCAACCTTGTGGAGTTTAAATTGAATATTTTATTAAATTGAAATATAATTATTTTCGTTATAACTTAGAATTTACTCATAAAAAATTAATTATATTTCATATAAATGTGAAAAATATAATGTAAACTCACACAAGAAAAAAAAAACAATAACACCAAGTGCCAATGAATTTTTCGCCTTAACTTGATGCCCTGGATGTGAGTATCGGGGAATACATCTAAATTAAAACTCGACACTTTTAATATTTATTTTTACAAGATACTTGATTCAAAGTATAATAAAACAAATAAAAATTGTATAATTATACTAAGGGATAATTACGGATGACTACTAATTTAGGCGTCCCAAAACACATGACTACAATTTTATTGTTTCAAAACAGATGACTACCCATGTTTTCACTCCGTTTGTTAAAAGTTAAAACTAACCGATATTTAGCACTTTCTCACATCATGTGAGAAACATGTAAGTCATTCTATTTGTAAAATTACAAGACTAACCCTACCACACCTAATACACTATCTCTCCCTCTCTCTATATGGCTGCTCCATCATCATCTTCTTCATACAACCACTGGCTCCACCTTCCCACTGACTGAAGCCCTCAAATTCTGGTAACACAACACCAAATCTGAATTCAGATCTAATTTTATTTGTATCATTGGTTTATGTTTCATTTTTAGAGTAGTTGCTTAGATCTCAAGTTGTGTTAATTTTGAATTGAATCTGAAATTTTAATTGATTGTTTGAGTTCTAAATATGAGTTTTTGTTGTGTAATTCTGAATCTGAAATCAATTGGAAAGTTTTTTTTTTTGTTTGAGTTCCAATTTGTTTTTATTTTTGTTAAATGATTTTTGCTGGTGATATGATATGTGTTAATTCTTTAATCTAAGATGACTTTTTTTTTCAAGTTTAGGCGATATGAATATGAGATGTGTCGGAAAGTTTGTTCTTTTGTTTGAGTTCCAGTTTAGTTGTTTTTTAAGATGAATTCCAAAGTTATTTTATATACATACATTGTATCAAATCTCACTTATGTCAATAATTTGAATTTTGGGTCATCGAAATCTTCATGTAATGAGTTTTACGGTGCCGGAATATTCAAACATTCAAAGAAGTGATGAATTGAGGAATGAAAGGTATTTAAGGGTAATTTTGTCATTTTATATGATAAGTTAACATCATTAGTTAATTACAGACGGATTGATAACATAGAGTAGTCATCTGTTTCGAAATTTTATTTTTGTGGTTATGTGTTTTGGGAGGCCTAAATTTGTAGTCATCCGTAATTATGCCTTATACTAAACTGAGTTTATTGTCCTACTTTTGTGTTGTTTTTTATTGATACTAAATTAAATTAGATATTGTAGCATTAATCAATATGAGTTTACTTTTCTAGTTTGGGCCACATGCGAAAAAAAATAAAATAACTTTTTTTGTTTGTAAAAATATTGCCTTTATGAGGAATTGAAACAAGGGTTAAAGTTATAATTGATCCTACAACTATGCACTTGTATCATGGTTGATCCTCCTACTATTTTTTAAATCACCAATAGTATTTCAACTACACATTCTCATCATCAATGCCCAAAAATGCAATTCCGTTAATTTTGTGAAAACTCCGTTAGTTCCCGTTAGTTTGAGACAAAAAGAAACATGTGCCTAGCACATGACTTCATCATCTTCCCTTAAACATCATGTTTGCTGCCAATGAAACCCTACAATTTGATAAATGTGTTGGACTTATTTTGCATATTAATATATTATAAATAACAGATTAAAAGACACATAGCTTGTTCAATAGAAAACATTTAATCATTTAAATAGCAAACAATTAGAATAAAAGCTCCTTAGCATTTGTTTTACTCATCTTTTTATTATCGACATGTTACCTAATTCTACAAGTTCAAATTCTCATTAGAGATTTCACTTCAGTCTTTTGGTCACAACCAAAGTGAAAATAACATAAAGTATAAATGTAAATCTTCATTAGAGCTTCCACAAACATCAAAGTTTGGCGTTTTTATTGTTATTCAAAGAAACAGATACCATCTAAAAGTCAAACACATTCCTATGGTCGCTGGCTTGCTGATGGAGTTGACGTGATTCAGTGATGGTCACAGTTATGCAAAATAAGCAATCTCGGTGTTGATTATGCAAAATAAGTCAAACGCATTTATCAAATTGTAGGGTTTCATTGGCAGCAGGGAAGATGATGAAGTCATGTGCTAGGCACATGCTTCTTTTAGTCACAAACTAACAGTGACTAATGAAGTTTTCACAAAATTAACGGAATTGCATTTTTAGGCATTGATGATGAGAATATGTAGTTTGAGTACTATTGGTGATTTAAAAAATAGTAAAAGAATCAAACATGATACAAGTGCATAGTTGAAGGATCAATTATAACTTTAACCCTTGAAACAAAGCCAGAAGCATTTTTCAACTAAGCGGCAAAGGCACATCCATGTAAAATTAGAAATTTAACATTGTGTACTATGTTTTTGAAGTTGGCATACGCCAAGGCCTATGATGGCCTCCCCTTCCCTCCGCCAATGCTCAACTATAACCATGTATACTTTGCTTCAATCATTCTCCAACCATTTGAATAACTGAATATGCTTCATGTATTCGGTGTCTTAATTGGACAAAAAAATAGTAACTAAGAGAATATTGATTCATTTTGTTACAAAATTCTGGTTCTAAGAAAATGTTGGCATTGTATTTTTATTCATAATGAACTTACATGAGATTCTAAATAACAAATACACTACATCAAAGTTTAATTGTTTCCACCATGATATAGTTGCTCCAGATAAGGATCAATATGGGCATCAAGGTTCACTCCCAATTCTCGAAGGTAAGACGAAATGGTGCGGACACAGAGTGATAAGAGAAGAAAGGGGTGGTGGCTTCTAATATTTTCCTTCATTTTGATAATGAAACCTTAATTTTTATTTTCTTATATTGACAAAACTACGTAGTTTTAATTATTTATTTGATTAACCACTAACTTAAAACTACGTAGTATTGATGTCTGACTCGTCTAAGCTTAGGTGAGTCGACTCACCTCCATTTTACCCTTAAAAAATATTGTAATAGATGTTTGAACAAATAACATGTATAGCAATAATTAGAAAACTCTACCAATTAAGCTATGAATTTTTGTATCATTTCTTTCTATATATCTATTGTGAATCAATTAATTTTGTATAATAAAATATCATTTAATTACTTTGCTCCCAGTGTTCAAACATTATGGATCTGTCTCTGGTGTGACAAGTGTACTAATGTGTCGAAGTAATAAATGAACTCGTAAGGAGTTCCCAGTTGTCGAACGTTAGAGACTATGTTTAAATGAAGGGAAAATGTACAAAATGGTCCCTCAACTATCCAGTTCGTGCCATTTTGGTATCTGAACTATCAAACGTGCCATTTCAGTCCAAAAGATAGGCGAAAGAGCCGTTATAGTCCAAAAACCGAGCCCCGTCAGGACATTCCGTCAAAATCAGAGACGGAATCCGTTAAGTCTTGATGACGTGGAAAAGATTAATATTAACGGTTCCGTCAGTGAATTTGACAGAATGTCCTTACACAGCTCGATTTTCGGAAACGTTTTGACTAAATTGGCTCTTTCACCTATCTTTTGGACTGAAATGAAACGTTTGAAAGTTCAGGGACCAAAATGGCACGAACTGGATAGTTCAGGGACCATTTTGGACATTTTCCTTTAAATGAATGATAGAAGAATTAATTGATCTCAATAACGCTTAGGAAATTGAAAAGGCGCAATAAAGAAATTGTAAAGTGTGGTGTGTGATAAACATGTAAAATAAATGACAATTAAATTGAAGATATATTATGTGCTATGATTTAAGATAATGCCACAAATGCGATGTAAAGGTTAAGAGATGAGATACAAAAGTGGTGTGGATTGATCCTATTAGAACTAGTGATTATGATGAATTAATCAAGATTATTTGTAAATGTTAATTCACTCAAATTGACATGTCACAAGCTTGTCACACGTGAGGCCACACACTTGACCTGACCTTCCCGATGCTAAATCGCTATTCCTGAAAAAGATTCAAAAATCAACAATACAAACCGAGCTTAATGAATCGTTGGAAGCCTTGTAATGCTATTTCAATCTCTAGACCTTTCAACATCAGGATTCAATCTATGGTTCCAAGTTTTGTTACCAAACTCATGCAAAACCACTAAATTTCATGTGGTGGAATTTCACAGGCTCTAATCTTCTTCTGCAAGCTATCAAATCTCTCTCTCTCTCTCTCTCACGTCAAATTCGCTACATCGAAGCCTGGATGTTGCGAAATATTTCTACGGGAGAACTTTTGATTTTTCTTTTTTTTGCAATGTCGCAACATTTTGTTTTAGGATCGTCTCGTAGTTGGCTTTTGAGTGCCTAAATGGTATCAAAATAGTGTGTGTGACCAGTTGTTCAAAATCTTTTGAAGTTCACTAAGACCAAGAGTGCAGTGCTATGGAATGTTCTAGAATCATTCCAGAAAAGGAAAGAAAACAAACAGAATTAATTCAGATGAAATTGTTAATTTCGGTAGTTTTACCTTTAAAAAGTAATTCATGGTGACGTACTTAACAATCTTGTATGAAGTTTGGGCCTTTACAAGTGGACTTCTCAATCTTTCCACAATTGATTTAATCACACAATTTGGAATTGATTTGATCAATCAAACAACCTTTGGAAGCAGTGGTGGAGCTGGGGGAGGCCATCATGGGACTTGGCCCGCCCCAACTCTTCTCCTTCCTTGTCAATGTTTTGGGCCTCTACACTATTTTAATGCTTTAGGCCCATATGTTTCTTACTATGAACCTACTTTTCAGCCCATTGTATTTGTACTGATGGGCCTTCTTATTATTTTATTTGCAGCCCATTTTGTGTTTTAACCTCATGTTTTCTTTTTTTCATCATGTTTCCACTGTATAAAGTAATTCAATCTCCTTAAAAAAAAAAAGTAATTCAATCAATCTATAATTTATTTCTAAGCTACAATTCATTATCCATATGAACTAATTTTATATATTTTGTTTATTTATTTACTTAGAACTTAGCTAAATTAAAAATTTTTTTTATTTTTTTTTTTTGGTAAACAAAATGAAGACAAAAAACTAAACAGCTACCATCCGGGCAATCGCGGCCCCTCTCAAATCGTCTCTCACCAGCTCCCGAATCGCTGTCGGAATCTCTCGAAAGACTTCTAACTCTACCGTAATGTTTTTCCCCAAATTCGCCATGGCATCCGCCACTCTGTTACCTTCTCGATATCAATGAGATACCTTTACATTCCAGTCCCAATTTAGCATCTCCATAATGTCATCAAGCACAGGTTGTGCTACCTAACCTACTGAGCTGCCATTGTTAACAACATACACAACCAAAGATGAGTCCACTGAGACATCAATATTTCTCCACCCCTTAGCCCATGCAGTTTCTAGACCCGCTCTAAGCCCACTCAACTCCGCCGTAGTTACAGAACAGTGCCCAATATTGCCGGCGAACCCAAGTAACCATCTCGCTTCATGGTCTCTGAATACTCCACCAAATGACCCTTTTCTCGGGTTCCCTTTAGAGGCCCCGTCGCAATTCAATTTAATCCATACCAGATCAGGCTTAAGCCATGAAACAAATTGAATTGATTTAGTTCGACTCGGCTTCGCTTTCTCTACGCACTCTGCAATTCTCTCTGCTTCTGTTAGAACGATATTGAAAGGGAATCTAGGAACTATGAAATCCGGCTGAAGGATTTGCGCGCATCTCCATCTCCAAACATGTCATACTGTAGCCCCAAAGATATATTCCCAAATAATATATCCCACCGGCACATTAATCTTTTGTAAATTAAGCTCAATCCATTCTATCAGCCCAAGTGTCAAAAAACCTTTCTTTCCAACTATTCGGGACTACTCGATCGCACAAAAACTTAGCCAAAGCGCAATCCCGAACATTATGTAAATCATCATGCACAGAAGCTTGACAAATTAAACAAGCAGGATTTACCGACAAACCCACACTTGCAAATTCCTTTCCAAACCCGGGAAGCGCTCATAGGCGGATTCGTGACCAGTATAGTATTACCTATACCATATTTTTCCCAGAAAAGCACAGCCCATAACCCCTTCGGCTCCATGATAACACTCCAACATACTTTCCCAAGGAGTGCAGCATTCATATTCGCCGCCTTCCGAAGCCCTAAACCGCCAACATTCTTCGGCTGGCACACCTTATCCCAAGCTAGCAGAAATGGTTTTCTATGCGTTTCTAAACCCCCCCCAGAGGAACCTGTTATTCAATCGATCCAACTTACTGCATATTGATCTTGGAAGCCATTCTGACTGCATTACATGATTCGCCACCGTGGAGGTAACTGATTTTATCAATGTTGCCCTGCCAGCCAGTGTCAGATGTTTCGCCCTACATCCTGCCAACTTTGCACTAACCTTGTCTAATAGATAGGCGAAATCAGATTCCGTGATTCGTTTGCAATGAAGTGGTACTCCAAGATATTTCCCCAAATCGTCAGTAATGATATCCTCAGTCGATGTCCGATTCTTCTGCAAATAGCTGGACGTACCACCGGAGATACGATAAATCTACTTTTATTTAAACTAACTTTTTTGCCCAAAACTGCCACAAAATTTCTGCAGGCATCTTTTAATGACCAATGCTTGATCAACCGACGCTCTAACAAAAAGAATGAGATCATCTGCGAAGAATAAATGCGACACCCCTGTCCCATCCCTTTTGATCTGCATCGGCTCCCACTCCCCGAAAACTACTCTCGTTTTAATGTCCAAGCCAAGCCTTTCCATACAGAGTAATAATAGGTAAGGAGACAATGGGTCTCCCTGACGGAGTCCCCTATGAATCTCGAAAGGCTCTGTTCGATTTCCATTTCATAACACAGACATTTTCACTGACCGGACTGCAAACATGATCAGACGAACCCAGGATACCGGAAAGCCGAATAAGTTCAAAGTCTTTTCAGATAGTCCCAATTAATCCGATCATAGGCCTTCTCTAGATCCACTTTTACAGCCATAAATCCCTTACCTGATTTCCTTGATTTCAACCTGTGTATGAGTTCTTGGGCCACTAGTATGTTGTCCCTTGCTAGCCTCCCTGGAACAAAACTTGCTTGGTTCGCTCCAATGAGGTCACCAAGCATTGGTCGGATTCGATTAACTAACGATTTAGTGATGAGCTTTAAAAGTGTTGAACAGAGGCTTATAGGCCTGAACTGAGTAATGGTTTCTGGATTTGTGACCTTCGGAATTAGAACTAGCAAAGTGTTATTCAGCTCCTTGTCAAAAGACCCCATTCGCAGACTGTTATTCACTAGTTCAACTAGCTTGGTAGCCCAACTTCTCCAAAAGTGCTGAAAGAATCTGTCTTGAAAGCCATCGGGTCCGGGTGCCTTCCATGGTTTCATATCAAATAAAGCTTTGTGAACCTCTTCTATACTAAAATCACTTGTAAGCATTCGACAATCATTATAATCTAGCATTGGCCCATTCCATACCCCTTCTCCCATAACTAGAGCAGGTTCATGAGCATATGCCTTTCGAAAATAGTTAGCTGCCAATGCTTCCAGCGCTTCAGGTTCATCTATCCAAACTCCATTGTCATCTTTTAGCGCTGAGATTTTATTCCTACGACGCCTGGTTAAGGTAGACAAATGGAAAAATCGAGTGTTACACCAAATAAAATGGCTTCCTGTCTTGATTTTTGGAACCAATGAACCTCCTATTGTTTCAATATTTCCTGATATTCGGTTGATAACTGAACTTCCAGGTCTGTCATTGCTGCCGAGTATCCCGAACTGAGCTCTCTCTGCACCCCACCCAACCTTTGAAGGACCCTACTCTTCCTTGCAAAAAGATTTCCAAAAATCTCTCTATTCCAAACACCCAAAGCCTCTCAAAGAGCTCCCAATGATTCCGGATTGTTTGAGTGACTCGTAGCTTGCGGAGTAACAACCCGAGACAAGTCCAGATGATCAATCCACATAGCCTCAAATCTGAACGATCTCGACCTCCGTCCTCCCAAATTTGGCACCAACGTAAGCAACACTGGGCAATGATCCGAAAGAACTCTTAGCAGGTGCCGAACACGCGCTTCAGGATATAACATGTTCCACAGATCATTCCCAAGCACTCTATCAAGCCTACAAAGGATTCGAATCAACCCCTTTTGCGAATTTGTCCATGTGAAGGCCGGTCCAGAGAATCCCAAGTCAATGAAATTTCCAGCATTTATCCACGAATAAAACATACTGCTTCGGGTCGAGCTTACATTTCTCCCTCCACGTTTCTCACTATCCGACAACACTTCATTTAAATCCCCTGCTACAACCCAGGGAACCGACATCTGAGGACCAAGCAACCGCAAACCTTCCCACAACACTCTCTGGTGTTCCCAATGAGGATTCGCATAACAACAGGAGATGAGCCAAAACTTACCATAAGAACTCGTAATTTCTAAATGAACAATCTGATCTGCTATCCCGATGACTGACACAGACCCACAATTATCATTCCAAAGAATCCAAATTCCACCAGCTCGTCCAACTGCATCCACTCTAAACATGTGTATGAACCCCAATTTGTTAATCACTGCATCAGCTTTACTGTTACTGATACGAGTTTCGAATACTACTAGCATATCAACTTTGTGACTACGAATTAATTCTCGCAGGTAAGGCACTTTCAATTTAACCCCCATGCCCCTGCAATTCTAAAATACCACATTCATTTGGACTTACCTGTACCGGTATTGGAGGCTCGGACACCCTCCTGTGCATACTTTGTGGTACTCCCAAGACCACCACCATTGCAATTTTCGACTCCTACAACCGCCTTCAAAGCCGGATCCAGCCCCTCCCCACCATGCTGAAGTGTCGCCGATATGGCATCAACATTCAAATCCGGCAAAGCAGGCGCCGTTTTACTCGGACCTACTGCCGCCGCTTCCCGTCCGGTGAAACCGCCTCTGGTCGGCGCAACCCCTCTGACCTCCCTCATCTGGGTTCGCGTCTCTGCTCTATTCGAAGAACGGAGGCCATTCTCCACACGTGACACCTGTTGTTGATATTTCATGATAGAAGTGTTACTCTTTTGGGCTTTATTAGAATCTCCATTGGGCCTACTCAAAATTTGTACTTTGGAGCTCTCTCCATTGGGCTTAAAAATTTTACTCTTTGGGCCAAGGTGGCCCATCTTCTGAGAATGTGCTGCTCCTTTCTCTTTTCCCATACCAACTTGCTGAACTTCTGTGCTCGTCCTCTCCATGCACATCTCTGCCACCTCCATGTCTCCGGCTTCCTCCAGATTAGATAAAGCATTAAAACGTGAACCTTTGTCTGTGTTCGAGCGAGGCGTCTCATCCACCTGTTTTTTCTTATTCGCGGCACAATCATCCACTCCCCAAATTCTTGATTTTTGGTCTGATCAACCTTTTCTCGTGCACTTACCTCCTGAACTGCAAAGTCCCCATTATTTCCACCAACTTCCGGCATTGTTGCCATACCCTCAGCTGATACCAATGCCTGACTTTGCCCTTGCCTTTGTCCTGTCACCACCACTGCCTAATTGACGGTATTGGAACCCGAAGTCGTGGTCTGGTCCCTAGAAACCCCAAACCCACATGATGAATCTTTATGCCCCGCACGCCCACATTTAAAGCATATTAATTGTATTCCTTCGTAAGCGATCCGCTGCCAATGTCCATTCCAGATGAGTCCCGGTATCAAAGGTTGACTTAAATCTATTTCGACACATACCCTGGCAAAGTGCCCTCGATTAGCCATCTTAGTGCATATGTCTGCCTTAATTGGTCGTCCAATGGCTTTAGTCACCTCCAGTAATATTTCTTCATCGAAATAATCCAATGGTAAACCCGGGAAACGAACCCAAACCAACGTACGAACAATGGTATCCACCTCCGGTCGAAAATCCGGCACCCAAGGCCGCACTTTAAGGTAATACCCGAAAACTGTCCAAGGTACTTCTTCCATTACAAACTTATAATCTTGAAACAACTGAAATCGAGCGACGTGGTAACCATTAGTTAATGGAATTAGGTCGTATTCTCCATGTGGGTTCCATAGTTTGCTCGTACGTTCGGACATGATTTTCCATCCCAATTTGCATCCCAGCAACTTAACAATCAGACAGACTTTCCACTGGATTCCCAATCGTTCCATTCTTTTCTCCGAAATTCTCACAGCAGGGACTCCATTAACTTTGTAATGCTCCACTGGGTACTCCTCCGGAAAGCGCTCTTTATACTGACGTGCTCGTGCCTCCCGTCTACACTCATACATCATTAATTTATCTTTGAACGAGATTTGGGGCAAATCCTCCGGATGTATAGGAAGATCGTCTTCCGAAACCTCCTCCATCTTTGGCTTGTCTGATCGGCTTGTGCAGTTTCCGAAACCTCTCTTTCTTCCAACGAATCATCCATTAATGCGTCCTCAATATTGGAGGCCTTCGCTTTCTTGACAGATCGTTGGAGGAGATCAGCCTCCTCCACCGATTCCGTCCTTCCTTCTGTTGTCGTTGTATCTCGTGCCCTAGCCATTAGCTCTTGTTTTTGTTTTGTTATCAAGACAAAACATAATAATTGTTTAAGTTTTTTTAGTGTAAATGTGAGTATTGTAATGGTAAAATATGTAGAAATTATATTTTTAATAATGATATAATCATGAAATATCAATTAAGCAAATAGATGTGTTTCACTACAGTTTTTTAGTTATATGTTTTAGTGTTATTATTATTTTTAAACTCCAAAAACTATAAATAAATAAAAAAGTTGTATAATAATTTTAAAAGGTTAAATAATTAGTGGCTAAAACTCAGGCAAAATACAAACAAAATGAATTTATACAGGTGTTCAGCATTCACATAGGATGAGTTTAAAATTTATTTGTTAGGTGACGTCACTTATTGTATTAGTCTAGTCTTAACCCATAAAAATTTGACTTTTTAATATATAACTATATGAGATTGAGGATTTTAAGTCAAAGATTAAGTGCTTGTTTGGTAACACTTCTCAAAAGCTAGAAGTGGCTTTTACACAACTTCTAAAAGTTATGAATGTTTGCTAACAAAAGTAAAGAGAAGTACTTATATATCAAAATACAAAACATTTTAATTCAAAATAGATTTATGAAATGACAAAAATGTACATGATTATATAATAATAATAAAATAACCATAACTTATAAAGTAAGGAGGAAGTTGTAATATGATTAAATCTCTCTCTACTTCTCATGCCATAAGCAAAAAAAATTAGCTTCTTCCAACTTCGTCATCATTACATAAGTCATCCAAAAGTGAGTGAAAGCAAACAATATGTCTAACTTTTGTTTTAGTCATTTGCTTATGTGGCATTATTTTATTTGATGTGTAAGAGCTTTTGGAGGTCAAGTAGTGTTACCAAACAAGGCCTAATTGGCTTAGGCTAAGCCATGAATGAGGTGATGACACCTCATTAAAATTCATGCACGCTCCCACAAATTCACTTGGGTGAGTATGTATTAAATTTAATGAGGTGTCATCACCTCATTAGTTTGGCTTAGCCTAAGCCAAAATTTATATGGTTTAGATTCCTTATTCTTTTACTATATTATTATATTTTCAGTATATATTATTGTGCCTCCCCTTTGTCGTAATCCTGGCTCCGCCACTGTAGTTGAGTGTTGCAGATATGGAGTTAAAATTTGAAACCTACATAAATCAAAAACTAGTTAATGGTAGTAAAATGCTTTGGCCATTGCCATTGCTTCAAAGAAAATGACCAGGGGAATAGAAAAAAAGATATGATGAAGTGTTCTAGGGTTTTGTTTTCGTCTCATCAAAACTATGTAGTTTTAATTATTCATTGATTGACCACTAACTCAAAACTATGTAGTATTGATGTTTGACTCACCTAAGCGTAAGTGAGTCGACTCACCTCCATTTTACCCATTTTTTAATGAGGACAATAATAAAAAAAATTAGAAATATTAGTGACGGCTTCCTAGCAAGTATACCAGTGTCGTACAAGTAATATAGACTTGGAAGTTCGGATATCGTACCCACAGGGAACGATGGGGGTATCGAGAGTTAACTTAGTTCTAGCTATTTAGACTATGGTATGCGGTAAACAATAATTACTGAGTGTGATCGTGCGATGGTGAACAAGCATAAATATAATAAGCGAATAAATAAACAGGCGAATAATGTCGCAGGAGGTCGACGTATTCACCTTAAGTCTCGGAAGGGCTTGTCCATGGACTTTCGAGTATAAGTGTGGGCTTGGGTAACAAATTGAGCATAAACACATTGGAAAAATCATTATAATTCATTTATTCATGTAAATTATCAACTGCATCCTGATCACGCTTCTTATTATATCATCTCTACGTAGTTGCGCCCCTAGGCATATTACTGCAAGGGGGTCACATGCAACTTAGCAATGGGACCGGCTCTATATAGGGCATCTTTGAGTATTCAGAGATGCTTTCGTTATTCCCGATAAGATGGCGCGGTAAAAGGTGTCCTAGAGAATATTACTTCAAAAGGATCACCTTACTAGATGATTTGATCCGCACTGAACAAATCAATGATCAGGTCGAATCCCCGTGTTGTGATCAAGTCTATGGATAATCAAACCACAAAAATGCATTGAGTCCACAAATCATTATAACATAATTGAAAATACAATAACACAAGGACAATGAAATCAAACTACACCATATTATTCACTTATCAACTACATTCATATCACTTAGGGATTAGTTGCTCATGTTCACATTCACAATGAAGATAAACAATCTAATAAAGCAAATAGACAATAAACAATCCTCCTATCAAATTGAAATGACAATGAAATGAAATAATTGTTTTGCAAATCCTAACTACAAGTACTAAGGAATGCAATCTATAGACTAAGAAAAAATTCTTGTCTTTGATTGGCTTTTCCTATTTCTTGATGCACCACAATGATGTTCTTCTTCTCTTATATTTTTGGTGTCTGAGATGTGGGAGGTAGATGCTGGAAATGGAGGAGAAATGACTCTGAAATTTATCCAAAAGGAAATGGAAATAAAGTCAAAAGTTCTCAAACCCTAGTTGAACACTTCTTTAAATAGGCACTGTGTGGGGTCGCGACGCTGAAGCTCTCTGCCGCGGCGCTGGAGATTTTCACGCATTTGTTGCCTTTGATTGACTTTCTTGAGTGTTGCGGCAGTGGTAATGGGCGCCGCGGCGTAGCAAACTGTGTGCTTTGTTTTTGTGGCTTGGTTTTTTCTCCCTTTTGTGCCTCAGACCTCCTTGCTATGTCTTGAAAATTATGTAAAATACTAAACCAACGATTAATAGGCACAAATAAGCTAAATTGGCACGAATAAACTAATTGGCACAAAATACTCTAGAATATACCTAAAACACATAAAATTTCACTTGAGCCTCCTAACACACTAACAAGACGATTTTTTGCATCAAAAAGGGACAAACCAGGCTCAAAACAAGGGTAAAACACGAGAGTTAAGGACACACGTAGCATGATTTAGGGTTCAATAACTAGTACAAAATACTAGTTATCAATTAGCGGGGCCAAATATAAAAATTTGACAAAAATTAGAAGTGTATTTTTAGAAAAATAAACTGAGTGGGGTCAATTGCCCCCAAAACATTTCACCTAGCTTCGTCTATGCCGAACACGTGTTAATAATGTGCAACAAAAGGACATTCAAGTAAAAATACAAAAAAGACTTTTTTCCCTAGAAACTGCAAGAGATTCATTGTTCCGTTAGATAAAACATAGAGCAACCAAACAAGCTCTGATTTAATTATTTTTTTGATCAGTTGACTTACAGAATAAAAAGGTAACTCTTTCATTTCAACCCAAAATCTTCGTCTCATCCCATACCGTCGTAAGGATACTCGAACCGAGACCTCAAAAAAAATACAAAACGCTTAAACCGTTTGGCCCAACATGTCTTGATAGATAGGGGTGTGCATGGGCGGGTTAACCGCCCATGGATTTATATTTGTGCCTAAACCGCTCACCACGTGTTGGTGAAATTTGAAACCGCTCAAAGCTTAATATGTAAACCGTTCATTTTTGGAGAGCGGGTTATGGGCGGGTTCGCGGGTTCACGGAAAATCACCCGTATATAATAGGCTTTGAAATAAAATATTGTTATTTATTATATATAAACAATTATTTGCATTTTTTTCATTTATAAATGCACAAAAATTCATAATTTTTAATCTTGAATAAATACAAATAAACTCATCCATAACCACAACTAACTAAAATACTAGTTTTTAAGCCCGTGCGTTGCACGGGTAGCAAAAACTTCTAATGGTAACTATCGTCTACATGATTAGACATGA
Organism: Pelargonium nanum; assembly: GCA_036897485.1. Classification (NCBI taxonomy): domain Eukaryota; kingdom Viridiplantae; phylum Streptophyta; class Magnoliopsida; order Geraniales; family Geraniaceae; genus Pelargonium; species Pelargonium nanum. The sequence goes on along the minus strand of JAYMTF010002892.1, from coordinate 314 downwards.
GATTGTAACATTTCGTTCATTGAAAATCAATGTTTAATTAAGTAGTACTATATTTTTGTGTGTACTTTGATGATCATACGTTTTCATTAATGATATGCATTTCGTTTGAACTTTTGTGTGTAAAAGGTTTTACTTTGAAAGAAAAAAAAAATCGTTTAAGATTTAATGTGAAATATAAAACATATGAACTTAACTTTATTCGCAAATTGATATTGTGTAAATTGTTTGAAATTGAATTTGATTTGATTAATAACTTAATTTTATTCGCAAATTGTTTAGCTCAATGTCTTAATATTGAAATAAAATAAATATAT
>JAYMTF010002891.1:0-16737 GCA_036897485.1 Pelargonium nanum | reverse complement strand
GGATCCTTTCTTGAAGGTAAAACATGTACTTCTTTAACTTATTTTATTTCTTATTTATAACTTTACCACAAAGGGTAGTTATGATTATCCTTTAATTAAGTTGGCTAAGTCGCAAGCTTTCTTTTAGAATTACCGCTTCGCCAAAGCCCCAATTATATCCTATTACAAAAAGGGATTTCTTTAAAGAATGTGATTCTTGAAACTGTTAAGTGTTAAATAATCTGAGTTCTTATGTAAAAGTGTCTAAAGAGTTAATTCTTTTTATACAACTTGCTTTCCCCTTCTTACTAGTACAACTAGGACCCCGTTTATAAAAATTTTGATATCCTTTTTGGGTTATACTTATTGATAGACGTAAATTCAAGGAATAATAGCTAGAAAGCAAGAATACTTAAAAGCAGGTCATCGGTTCGAATCTAGTAGTTAAAAAGAACTTAAACGAGATCTAATTTCTTATAAGATTAAGGCTATAGAAAGTTTTTTAATGAGGTGTCATAATCTCATTAGTGGCTTAGCCTAAGCCAAATAATTCTTGGCTTAGTTACCTCAACCCCTACATATATATATATATATATATTTGAAATGATTGCAATACAATATTTTTAATGCAACAAAATAATTAAAAGATTGTACATTGGAAAAATGATTAATTTTTGTTATTTAGAGTTTTGTGAATGAATTTTCTTCTATTGTTGATTATCTGTTCGTATTTTCTTATTTTACTTCAATTTCTTATAATAGATGATGTGAACTTGATATTTACTATTGTGGTTGCAATTGAGAATGATAATCAATTAGTAACAACCGAGCTTCGCCGATGTTTCTCTCCAATCCGCTCTGATCCTTTTCACCGGAGAAGGTCGACCGGACCTGCAACCGATCAACAACCGCCGTTGCCCGCTGCCTATTCTCTTTTGTCAAACAAGCAAGGAGTATAGAGTTTCTGCATTTTTCATTTTTGTTACAACAAACTAAGGAGTTTAGGGTTCTTGCGGACTTCGCGGGGGTGCTGGTGTCGGTCTGAGAAGACGATAAAAAATTAAAGTCTAATTCGAAGTTTCCGGTGTCGGACTATCATAAAAAACTTGAATATTCTGGCACTGAAAACATCAAATGGATGAAGATGGTGGTAAAAATGAAAAAATATGAAAATTATAACGGGTCAAAAGGTAAAAACAAATTTTATTTATATTTTTAACGGATTATGTTAGTAACTTAACGAAATGGATCTCGCGGGAATAAAATAAGTGATAATTTGAATTCGCAGGAACACAACAAAATTCATAAACCTGAGTGGAACAAATGACATAATTTAAGGACTTCTGGAACCTTATTCATAATATTAACTTTTTGCTTTTATGACGAACATAATGTATATGATCCAATTAAGTTATGATACTAAAATCACAAAAGAACAAATAATGGCTGCTTGAATCCAAATAAGAATATTGATAATTTATAAAATCACATAATATATATTTTAATCAAATAATATAATATTGCGAGGTTTCTCCATACAAGCTGGGGATGTGGTACCCCTGACAAACATTTTCTTTCTATACAAGCAATTAAACACCACCCACCCCAAACTACGGTCCATCCATACAAACCAAACATATTCACAACAATTCCCCCAATTTGAACTCCTTGATCTCATTAAGCCACAACCCTTTTTGGTGGCCTAATAATTAAACAAGTTTTGAGGCTAGTTAATTAAATAATTATTAACAAATTCCAATAATTAATACATTACACACCATTACCAACCTAGTAATTATCGATCTACCTTTCCATGTCAACGGGTGCAAATGCTTTTCCCATGTGAATAAAACTATTTTTGGAGTCACCAAGTTTTGTCTTCTCTTGTTGTGACTCTACATCACCCAACACCTCCTCTTCTTGATCATAATCCTTTGTAAGCGACATGTACTCAACTTTTTCACCGTAAATCATAACCAAACCCAAGTAAAACGACACCGCGAAAACCGTAACGGCGATCAAGAACCAGCTGAACTCGATGTTCACCAGCGACTTGGCGCGGTGGAGCGCCGCCTCGCCAGAGCACCTCACGACGTCGTGTCCCTCCTCCCTGTGCATGAAGCAACCTTTGGGAATGAGGCTCGGTGTCCACAACATGTACCCCATGAGCACGAGCCACGCTCCTTGGAACAAGATGCTCACCGACCTCACGAAGCTGACCAAGAAGCTGCCGGGGAGGCCGATTCCGATGAGGGTGGTGGCTAGGGACACCGCCACCACCAGCTGGAGGAGCAAGTGGTACTGTCCCTCCACCCCCATGTGGTCCGCCGAGTGGAGGCGGAAGAGGAGGAGCTGCTGCGCGAAGGCCACTCCGGCCACCACTTGGGTCAAGCCATGATTAATACTATATGGTTTTGAGGTGGTGTTGCGGTCAAGAAGTATGGCTAAAGCTGCGTAGACCAAGAAGGTCATGGATATGGAGGAGTGTTCGAAGTTGTGGAGGTGGTTGGAGGGGATGGTTCCGTCGGAGTCCAAGGGTTGGTGGCGGTCCGGGCCGATAAAGAGCTCCATGGCTATGGAGATTGAAGAGCCTACCATGATGAGGACAAGCTCCAAGTGCCTTATTTTGGAGGTTGGGAACCATGGAAGGGAGGTGTAGGAGTTTGGGTGGAGGGTGTGGAGCTTGATGTGGTTGAAAAGGTGCCAAAAGCCAAGGAAGAAGAAGGCTAGGCCAGGTGCTACATGACCAACCAAAGTGCCCATCTTGTTTTTATTGTTATTGTTGTGTGTGTGTTTGTGTTGTTTTCTTGGAGGGGAGGAGAAGAAATTAGAAAAGGGGTGGTTGATGATGTTGTGGGGGTGTGGAGAATTGGAGGGGTTTTTAAGTATTTGGGTGTAAGCTCTAGAGTGTTCTACTATGGTTTTTAAGTTTGAACTTGCTTTGTTTGGTGTCTTGGAATATAAGATTTAATTTTGGTTGACCAAAATGACACTCAAGCAATGAGGTGATCAGCTTCAGCTATAGCAGCCCCAGGCTGAGATTCTAGAATCATGATAAGTAAGACCACAAATTTAATGTATTTAATCCTTACAATATTAAGAGAGAGCTTGGAATATGACACAAGTGCCCTTATTTATTTTTTGTTAGAGAAATAAATTACTTCATTAACTCAAATATAGAAAGAGTATGGATGAAAATCCATACGTTTGAGCAACTACCTTTCCATTTACATGTAAGGTTAAGACTATTATGACACATGACATGTTTAATGTAAGTGTGATAGTTGCCTTACAGTCCCCTCCACCAATCTTTTCCTGAACTACTGAGCTAGGTGACCCAGAATAGAGAAATTGAATCAGTTCAAATCCGGCATCTTCTCAAGGTTCTCATTGCTTTCCCGGCGTGAAGTGACATTTCTTGTAGTTTCAAGCCTTGGCGGATGGTTTCCGGGTAATTAGTTTTTCGGAAGCGGCTAGGACTTTCAATATAATTAGTTTCTCGGAAGCGGCCAGGAATTTTAATAGTGGTTGCGTACGTGAGACACTCAAGTACGAGAGGGCGGAGAAACGGATTTCTCGACGGCGATTTTGGTAGGACTTTAGTGTGTTGGCCGCGAGAACCCCCATATCCCGAATCACCGTAACCTTCTTTGTGACGCGAATCAAAGTGCTCTTTTGACGCCTTTCACGAAGAGTGGTTAAGTATGAACTTTATCATCCGCCAAAACTCGACCCTTCGAATGCCTTGGGGGAAATATGAAGATTCACATAAGTATTTTTCGGAGGCGGCTAATCGCGCAAAATTTGATGACTTGGTGCTTCACGTCCCGGAGGCTGCGGAAGAGGCAAATCATCTTGCGCCTCACTCAAGTTTGGAAAGAAAATGGTGCGAAAAGTTTCGATCATTTGATAAGCAAACGCTTGAAAAAGAGTAGAGTCAATTCCGATTGGAGCCGAAGGCAGACAGGGCGGAGGCAACACTGTCTTTGAATGGCTTACATCTTGGCTCGGGGAGTTTTGGCAGCTTTGATTGATCTCATCCTGGAGATTTGAGGGAATTCGAAGGTTGGAGAAACCGTCACACACTTATTCAGCTTAAAGAACTTCTTTGCCATCTTTGGGGATAACTTTGGCACCGAATCGATTTTGCACGGACTGAGTTCGTCTAGCTTCTTTGTTTTTGGTCCCTCGAATAGGATTGTCAACGAAAAAGCCAAATCCTTTGCAGAAAATTATTACGGGGAGACCCACCCGAAACTGTTTTCAATATTGTGATCAAGATAGCAAGCCTTCAACTCATTCTCGACAATGGAAACAACTGTTTTACACGGTCAAATGGGGTCAATTAAAAGTATGAATACACAATTTTCCTCCAAATTTTCATCTTGAACATGGCCGCTTGGTCAAAATGGGCCTTCGCACTTAGAAATTTCTCTGATTGGGCCGTCGTGTTTTGAACTTTTTTTTGATCGGCGAAGATACTGATTTTATTTAAAATTTCTGAGACAGAAATAAAATAAACAGTACATACTCGAGATGGAGACACAAAGTCACCATATACACCTAAGAAAAGAAGTCATTAAACAAATTAATGACATTGAACAATGAAAAGATTAATGATAAAATGATTTTTAAACCAGAGTAAAAATAAAATAACACTCAAAACTTCATAGTTCAAAACTATGAGCTTCTTTGATGACTATGTTTTTTTCTTTTTAAGAACGATTTAAATTAAAAGTATGTTTGGTAAAATATGTGACTTTAAAGAGAAGCTTTTGCGACACCTCTTGAACGAGTTTGTTTTTGCAAGATATTATAGGGGCTTGTTCGGCAACACCAGTTGCCTAACTTTTGCCTTCTTAACATGCCACATAGGATAAAGTCGTATTTCACATGAACTTCATATTCGTTATTTTTCGGACAAAACAGAACTTCTGGCTCCAATCACCCTCCCAACTCTTTTTGTGAAGGAGGCAATGGCTTCCGTTTCGGACAAAATGAGGAGATAGACAAATTTATCTCTCAAAATTTGCCCCTTCTTCAGTTCTGAAATTTCATATTTTTGTCTTAGTTCATTTTAACACTACTCATTTATTGTTCTGTGTTATAGTTTACTGGATAGTAGTAAGTTAGACTACTTTAAAAATGTAGAAATCAGCCATCTAAACTCATCATTTTTATTTTAATGTCAGTTCTCATCATGTAAAAAATTTGCACTATTTGTCAAACATATTTCTTTATCCATTAAACTCCTTTTGATCTCTTTTCAAACTGCTTTTTCTAGCCCCTTTACATTTTAAAAAGTAGAGTTATCAAGCAAGCATTGAGCTATTTCCTCAACTTTTTCCTTGTAATGAAAATTGAAAGGTAATGAATGCTATTGAGGAGAAAGTCCTGGGAGTCTGACAGTTCAAAACTGGTCCCTTCTTTAAAATAAAACTAACTTTTGGAGGGCATTTCATTTCAGCCTCTCATCCTCACACTTTTAAGTTTTTACAGTACAATATCACATGGAGATCAGATCACCAGCTAACAAACACTGCCACAGTTTTTTTTATCATCAGCAAGCGTACAAACTCAGAGTATCGAACTTGAGATCTCAAGGGACCAAGTAAAATCAACTATTTGCCCTACTGAATACTTGCGACAGTTGCTATTGCCTATCTCTTCTTGCTCTGTTTCCATGCTAACATATAGGTCAAACACTGCAAACTTTCTACTGACATCCATATATATCATAAATACAATTTCAAACCAAATTAGAGTTTAGCTTCCCTCAAATCCTCTAACAATGTCTAAAATGAATTCAAATCATATCCCAGAATGGACTTAACCTTCTAAAACCTCAACCACCATTTCATCAGGTTATCAAGCAACAAAAGGAAAGAAAGCAAGCTTATAAACCACAAATTAGATAGCATACAGCTTGGTAAAACCAGGAGTCACACGGCACGACCGTGGAATTGTTCAACGCGACTTAACATTAAAAGAGGAGCAAAGCTTAATTGGTGCGTTCTTTCCATAATTTAAGGAGGTGGTTGCCCTTCAACATCAGTTCACATGCAATCCATGACAAGTGCTCAATCATTGTTGTCCTCTTTCTCTCTCTTACATTCTGGAATTCACAATCTCACCTGTCTAGCTTAAACATGTAGACATGGTGAAGAATTCATCGAGGGAGACAGTCATTGCCCCTCAAATCTCAATAATGCCAACCTCTCAAGCCGCACGCACGCACGCATGTGTGTGTACAAGCACACCATTCTTTGAGACAAGATTGACATTTTACCACAAGTAGTACTCACCATCATAAGTTATTGCTTGCCTCAACAGCCTTGCAAGTGGAGGTGTCCTCGCTGGGTCTTTGAACTATTCCATGTAAAACAAACCTATACTGCATGAAAAATAGTTCTGTTGAATTCGTTTCGATAAATATATGCAATAGGAAGATGATAGTAATACAAAAGTTTGAAATAGGGACCCCCAAGACAGTCAATATGCAAAGCTGCTGCAAAAATTTCAGCATCCTGCATCTTTGATAACCCATTTACAGAATGAAATGAATTTTAATATATCTCAAAGTTACGCTAATCATGGTTCATAAAGATGAACTTGAAATGTGATTAGTGTGTCACCATACTACAGTCTTCCAGTATGTGAAGCTTAGAAGAGCCACCAATCAATTTATAGGAAAGCGCTGACAATTGTAAACCGTATGCTAGCTAGAACGTAGAAGGCTAGAGCATACAATAATATTTTCACACAATACCAATTAGATATGATAGCGTTCTGTAGATACTAAGAGCAAGGTCAAGGGAAAAAGCAACTGATCAACCTCCAGACCTGCTCACCAATTAAGGGTGTCATCCTTGGTTGCCTGAAACCAACATGGATAAACAATCTTTGTCAAACCATTCAGGCTCTACAGAAGCTCATCCTATAAAGAGAAAAAAAAATGAAATACAAGAAGAAGCAGACCTTTTATATAAAGTTACCAGAATGTTGCTCATGGCTGTTTCCACCGGTTGAGGTTGGATACTGGAAGTGTGCAAAATAAAATAGAACTCAACTGCACGATCAATTAAACATTTTTGTGCAAATCTCACAGGCAAGTAGCAGCTGATCAAAAGATTGCCACGGGAAAAGAAAACGATTCTCGGATTTGGATCACAATCAGCATTCAGCATTAAACGCATAAAAACATAAATTATAATAATTTACATAACTAGAGAAATTCAATTTAACTCCCCCATCTCTGTGCAACCTTCACAGCCTAAAAGCTACTTGACTGTATTAACACAATTTTGATGCTAAGATCATCTTGAAAGTGTGTTGTCAACGTCTAGTAGCATGTTTATGATGAGCAAAGGAAGGAACCACAACCTAACATCTGCTCAGTACATTCTCTTTCACCTGAATGTATATGCTGCCAAAAGAAATATCATTCACAATTTAAGTAACAGTTCATGCACCATCGAGTTCTGAATAGAACAATGATGTCCATGTCTACAACTTATCCTACCTCAGTATCACGGACCACCAGCCTACGATCACTTAGACAGATGTTCGGCCAGACAAAATTCAAATTTTTGAAGGCAAGTAAAACTTAATCATATCTGATAGATATGGAAGCAAATTCAATTCCTCTAAAAAACCTCCCCACCCAAAATTAAAAATAAGAATACTTGGATACAACTCAAGTTCTGATGAAGTATCATTTTCTAGTTTCTACAGACTGTTGAAAGCAGAAAGCTTAATGGCACAGCAAAATGGAATTCCCAACATGGAGCAAACTAGTTGTAACAAGCATAAAAAAATCTGTTACTTTTTCTTTTTTATTTCATACAGTTCAAAGAGGCAGTGAACAACAGAAGCAAACTGAAAAGTATGAACAGATAAAAAAAGAAACAAAACTCAAATAAAAACCCTAAACAAACATAATCAACAGCATCATCAATAGTGGTAGTTATAAAATTAGCATACTTGAGAATCTCAAGCCAAATACCAAAAATATATGCATCAGTACTCAAACTAGGATTCACAATCATGAGCAGCAACCAGGACACCTTATCAACCCATTCTCATTACAATCTGGACACCTTCTCAATTGGCCATCATCTTCTTCAAAGATCTTTCTACTGCCGCAACAATTCGGGCACGGAACAAACCTCGCATCCCCACAGCTATTGCAGACAAACCCGGGATCCCGAACCGGAAACCTCTCCAAAAGCTTAGCCAATTCTCCAACTTCATTGAGCTGCCTAATCTCATCAGCTCCCCCAACATGCTTCCCACGAATAAACACCTGTGGCAAGCTCACTGGTTTCCCTCCAAGCACATTTTGCAATTCCTTCCTGAAAGCAGAATCCATAGAAATGTCCCTTTCGTCGACCGGAACCCGAAAGCCCCTTAGTATCATCTGAACTGAGCAGCAATCCTCGTATGTCTTTCGGATTCCTCTCAAGCTAGTAAAATATAGAACAATCCTATCCTCTGTTCCTGGTAAACAGACGGAGCTGTCTGATTTTGTGCAACTCGGAGAATCAGGCGGAGGAGGCACCGTCGGTTTCACCGTTTTGGGCTGATCGTAGCTCAGCTGCCTAGACGACAATGCACGCCGGTAACTCGCGGCCACATTCGGGTCCATTTTCGCCAGCAAAGCCTCCTCGGACAAGTGCTGCCACAGCGGTTTCGACAACGGCGGCGAATCTTCCGCCGCCGCAGACCTCGTCGAATCGAAGGAGTTGAGCAGATTCTTCGCCGACCCATCACTCCCCAGGTACCGAAACGAAGTGGGTTTCGTCGGAGACTCGACGGGGAAGTCAAAAGCCGCCGTCTTGGGCTTCACTGGCCCGCCGGCGTCGAATTCGAAGTCGTCGAGGCCATCCATGAGCTCCCAGGCGTTGATCACGGAGTCCGGCGACAATGAGTCTTTTGGGTCCGCCGGGTTTAGCGTTTTGCTGACGCGCGGCGGCGATGGGGAGCGATCCTGGGCGGTGAAGTTGGGGTTTTTGCGGTCGATGAGGAGGAGCGAGCCATAGGTGGTGGAGGTGAGCGAGACCAGGTGGTGGGTGTCGCCTTTCCGGAGCGGTGGGTGGTGGACCAATGGGGTCGGAAGAGAGAGAGCTCTCGGAGCCGGAGATGAAGTGTAAGATGGCGAGGAATTGGAAAATGAAGGATCTTCTGAGCTCTTGGTGAGGAAGGTATTGGGTCTTGAAGCAGAGCAGCCCATGAATGATGATGATGATGGAATATTTTGCCAAAATAGAAATGAAAATGGCTCTGTCTCAGCTCCTCTCTCTACAGCACCTTTTAGCTTTTGGGGAGAGACAATGGAGAGAAAAAAGAGGATTGTGGAGGATGATTATGTGATAAAATGGAGGGTTAGAGAGAGAGAGAATTGGTTGGGTGAGAGAGAGCTTTCAGGAGAGTTGGGGGAAGAAGATGAAGATATTCAATGGAAAAAGGTTAAATTTAGTTCTGAACTGTCCAAAACATGCCGTTTAGTTCTTGAATCATCAATTGAGTTAATTTTGTTTAAAGATTATCAAATCGTGTCTATGTAGTACAAATATTTTTAGAAATCGTGTCAAATCAGGACATTCGTCAAATTCATGGACGAAATCCGTCAAATAAAATATTTCATGTAAGCATGAATTTGACGGAATGTTCCGTGACACGATTTCTGAAAATGTTTGAACTAAATTGACACGATTGGATAATTTTTATACTAAATTGACTTGAATGATTGTTCATATACTAAAACGGCACGTTTTAGATAGTTCATAGATTAAATTGAACATTTTTCCATATTCAATTAATGTTGAAGTGAAGTGGATGTGCTGTGCATGTGATTGAAGGTAGTGACTTGGATTGGGCCCTCTGGAAGGCCACACACAGTTTCTGATGCTGCTGGGAAAGATTTGGAGCTGTCTTTTTTGTTCATGTTTCAACCTAAAAACAATCCCTCTTCTTGCCTTTGATGAGAAACAAAAATAACTTTTTTTGTCTCTTTTCTTGATAATTTCAGAAAGTTTATTAGTGTATTTTCATGAAAGACAATTAAGTACTTAAATTTTGGATTTTTTTACTAATGAAATTGTCAAAGAAATGTGAGCTTAAGCATGAATGAAAGTTGAGAATTGATTGGGTGTTTGTTAGTGGGTTTTAACATCAATCATAACTAAAAGGCTTTGAAGGGAAAAAAATCATCTTGGACCTTTTCCCAGTTTGGTTTTAGTTTCTGGTCTAAAATCTAGCAAAGGATATTAGGAAATTTGGGATTTGTTTTGTTTTTATTAATGTTACAATAAATTTGGGATGCTTTAAATTTGTCATTTGAGCTTTTTTATTTCTTTTCACAAACTGTTAAGGATTTTAGGAAATTTAGATAAATGATTCTGTGAGTGTGATTGCAAAACATGGGGATGGACAGGTTTTAAAAATTTGTTTGCATCTACATTTCAATGGTGGCTTGATGATGACTTTTGTTTTTTGTCTTAAACCTAACCACCATATCATATCATCATCTTCTGATATTTTAGTGAAAAAGTTGTTCAAATTGGAAGCAAGCCAATCTCCAGCAAATATCAGTGTAATTAGTATTAGTAACAATTAATTATCACACTAATCCCTCTTAATAATATAGCTAAAATTTTGTTTCAATTACATGTCATGAAATTTGAAATATAGTTAACCAAAATCTATGAGTTTGTGGTCCAATTCTATATATTTGTATTAAACAAACTATACTGATTATATGGTGTTTAGAGTAATATTCCTAATAAAATAAAATAATACTTGTCGTCTGTCATGAAACTTGAAGTTACTAAAAGAAGTGTAAACAAACAAAAATGAAGAGCAGATCAGATGGAAGTTTCTTTGCTCTTAAGATTTAAATGACAGTTCAAGATCATTTTTTTAACAATGGCTTATTTAAATGATGTTGATTGGAACTCAATTCATCATATATTAAATAAGAACTCCAAAAACAAGAAATAAGATTGGATTTTATTACTATAATTGTGATTTCAATCCAGTTTTATATTTATTTATTTATATATCAATGCACATTAATGCTGTCAAGGTTAGACAGAACCTTGCATGTGCAACTGTGATCCATAAGTTGCACCAACCATTCTCTCTCTCTCTCTCTCTCTCTCTCTAAAAACCAGTCTTTTCAATTTCAAACACTTGAACATGCCATTTTATAATGAACCCATTACATGCCAATCATTCCAAAGATTTTTTCTCAGCTTATTCATTTTCTCAGCAACCAAACAGAGGGTTAAGAATCTTTAAAATTGAAAAGAATGAAAGCTGGAAATGAAGTAACCATGTTGGAAGGTCCTGACAGCAAATGAGCAGGTGCAAGGCAAAGGCAATGATGTTTTGGTGAAACCCACAAAATTACAAAAATGTAGGAATTGTAGCCATCATATGTACCCCCAAAGAGAGAAGCAGAGATTGAAATGGACTTGTGCAATAAGTGAGCAGGACCACAGTTAACCATTTAAGGCATATTTCACCTACACCACAACCAGACCATCATGCTCTGCTCCACTGTTTTAACATATGGGGGGCTCAGCTGCTAAGGTTGTTCTCTACACTTTACATACCATTTCTACTTTCTTGTTCCTTCCTCTTTTGAATTTCAAATAATCAATACAGAAACAAGACACTGCAACAAGAGCTATTCACACATAAAGGTGATTAATGAAGAGCTATATTGGGTCATTCACAGTTCTTGGAAATAAACAAAAACCATCATTCATTGGTACTGCAATGATACCCACAAATGCCTGTATTGCCAAAGCACAAGATTTAATTCACTTTTATATCTTGACATGGAAAGTGAACTGAACTACATGTTTATGATTATGAAGTGTTATTAAAGATCACATGACATAAAGCATTATGGGATCAGTGACTACCATGAGTATTTGAATTCTATAATCAAAGTGATCCAGCATCATTGCAAACTGCAAAACTCAATCCATTTATCTAAATGTGCCATCTCTAGTAACTAGAGAAAACAAGGAACACCCATGAATATTACATACATGTGCACATGAAGAGAGTATATTAACAACAAGTTTTAAGGATAAACAGGCCTCGATCGCGATCATCCAAGAAACAACAACCCTCTGTACATTGAGTCGCAATCATAGGAAGTTGGATGAGCCTAAATGACAACCATTAACTTTTCTTGTTACTTTCTAGCATTGTATATTTGTATTCATCAATTCTACTTTAGTTAAACAGAATCTAGAGATAATAAAGTCAGAAAACCACTCTGCAGGCGATGTTTCGAGAAAATAGCAGAAGAACAAGTTTTGTAGTGTGGCAGCAGCTACTTGAAGTTGTTAGGGCAGGATATATTCTCAGCTTTGGGAGCCTCCAGAGGTCCATTGATCATTGAAGTTTTAAAGATCTTCCTTGCATTCTCTTTCCTACCGCTCAAGATTTCGTCTATATCAACAATTTTCAGGGGCAGTCAGTTTCTTCATACAATTTGGAAGAGAAAACAGCAATGACGAAGAAGTTATATGCAATCTCCGACTGGAAATTAGGTTTCCAATTCCTTCTGATAATGATTGAAGATGCTCCTGCTGCTCTACATCGTAACAAAGCAACAGAAAACAGTTATTAGGATTTCCAGCACAGTTGTACACTTATGCTTTAAAAAGAAAAGAAATTCCAATTATCCAATATGGTCTGACATTACAACAAAAAGAAGGTAGAAATCAACTAAGAATGCATACCTGAAGGATGCAGTTTTAAAACCATACCACTACTATAATTACTTGTGCACACACACCTTAGAGCATAGTATAAGGAAAATGTTTTCTGTGGTTTCAATTTCAGAATCACACCACTACTCTGACTGCTTGCTTATGCAGACATGCCTTATAGCTCAGGCTTGTGTCAAGTGTAATCCACCAATCACTCTTTGCTGAAGGACCTCATTTTGATCTCTCCATGTACTAAACATAGAATTCTTTTCCTGGCTCATTTTCAAACCTTCATCACTCTTTTCACCTCTATTCTTTCTTTTTTCCAGGCTCAAACCTTAACTTTACTTAAAAGTGGCTCTTAGTTGGGAGAGAAGACCAATTTGAAAATATTCACTCATAAAAACTCCATTTTGTATGCATTTTCTGAGTAATGAAGTAGAAGTCCAGGTAAGTGGATCTAAATAACATAACTCATCTTTATTTATACAATTATAGGATAAAATCTTCTAGCAGGATGGTTGATACAAGGAAACCGAGCTACAGAGAAAGGCATAGCCACCCTTACAACTGATCACCCACATATTTTTATACCCAACAGCCACCCTTCATTCCAGACCTATCTCACAAGACCTAGGGCTACACGCTTATAAAGGAAGAAACTAAAGGTTCAGAGTTAGCAGGTAGGGCACCGAGAGAGCAAGTTTGAAAGTGGAAAGTGGTAAGCAAAAACATGGGAGCTCACGTGGTGCTAGTCAATATGATCGCATTGTCACTTCAATTGTCCGTCCTATGCGACAACCATATGGAGGTTCAGGACAAAGTGTAGGACTTGTGGCAAACGTTGTCCAAGACATGACACCTTGAGACTAGAGCATATTCTCAATGTGGAGAGATTGGTCATTGAGGGTTCACAGTCAGGGTACATTTCTACACTGGGCGCTTCATTTGCACCCTTACACACACTCCAACTTCTAGTAGGCAAATTAGTGGGCATGCAGGTCGTGGACCGGGAAATAGAGGTCGTGGACAAGGCTTTGGTGGGTGCGATCAGGCTAGAGTTTATGCTTTGACACCACAGGATGTGCATGAATCTAATGCCTATCTCCTCTAAAATCAAAAGAGGGTCCTTCTTATCTTGCTTCCCTTAACTTGAAAAGGATGGGGGGTTTCAGATCCATAACAGGCTTCAACAAGATTTGCCCCCCTCGAAGCATCGGTACAGCACCCTCAGAGGTGTCAGTAACCTGGTTAACACGTCGCCGAGAAGTTACTAACTCGATCATAGTTTCCATACACATACGGACCCTTTGGGCCATAGTCGTCATAACTTGGTTCAAACTGTGAAAACCAACAACGTCAACCATACCCATTGTAGGTTGTGTAGAAGTACCTCCTGATGTAGGAGTGGAGATCTCATTAAATAAAGGAACATAAACAGGCTGATAACTAGTGTAAACCGTTGGAATCCTGTCGAGCTCTAGGAATAAGAATTGGTGGTCTCAATAGTAAAGAACGAAGCTCAGTTGAGGTCACGGGTATAAAGATACCACTGGGTCATTTTAAGCAAACATAAAAACATTTTAATCATTCACGAGAACTCAATTCAAAATGGTAGAATACAAAGAAAGCTAATAAGAAGACAATGATGCTTTTGAGAATTTAGCCTCTGATACCAACTTTAGCAAAATCAAAGATTGGGTAGAACCATAAATTTTACCATGTATTCATGCCAAATATTAACTCATTCCATGAGTAAACATAAACATCATATTTCATGGCAAGATATACAAAATTCTCAAATCAATTTTCATAAATTCAATCTTGATTTAGTGAGTTAGGTTTAGTTTGCAACCATGAAAGAAAATAGAAGATAACTAACCCATAAATTTTTTTTTAAAAGAAGAAGAAGTTTCCCTCGTCCTTTCTCTCTCTTCCTTCTCTCTTTCCCTTCTCCACCTTCTTCTTTCTCTCAGGATTTTTAGGTGTGTGTATAAGAAGATAGAAATAAGAGAGTTCTACACTTCTGGCATTCTTTCGGTTTATTTACTTATTTTAAACCCACAACTTTTCATTATTATCACTTTTTCCATCAACTTTTAAAAGTTAGAGTGTGACGCAAATGTTACTTACAGGTTCACAAAATAATCTTTTTTACACACCTAATTAAAGTGCGGGGTTTTACACATCCCACCCCCCCAACTGTTCTAGTGTTGATTCTTTTGTATATCTTTTCAGATTCTTAGCTTAATTTGATGTGAGATTAAGTTTGCCAATGAGATTGAGACAAACCTGCTTGGTTGCAATTAAAAAGTTGACCCTTACAAATTAGATTGGCTAATCAACCATCAAAATTCATCTAGAACATGTGGTTCTGGATTGTCTTTTTTGGTAGTAAGACCAATCCTAGGCAACTTAGAGCAACCAATCAGCAGAACAATTGGTAATGAATCCAGGATTCAAGAAAGAAAAATAATAGCAACTATTTGTTTCTTCCAAGTAAGAGCTCTTGAAATGATAAATACAGAACATATAGATGCAACGAGATGAAGGAAAAATTTATGCTTTTTTTTTTCATTTTCGTAGAAGAGTGACAAACAGGGACTAAGTTGGATTATCTCCAAGATCATTCCATGTATTGACCAAAACATAACTTTCTCAGTTCCAATGAATTTAGCATGCCCCGCTGATTCTCCTAGTTTAACCCCCCAATTCCCTCGTGATAGCACTTCAAAGTTCAAATACTATATAAGAATCTGGTACTTGAACAGTAGCAATCCAGGAAAGGCTACATCTCAGAGCAAATTAAGGACCCTAAGAATCTGTTTTTCAAGAAATACTCCGCAACTAAACGGGCCCAAACCGAATCTCACTAGCAAGCTAAAAATAAGGCCAGGGAAGAGTTGGGGAAGTCAAAGTTCAAGATTTATGATACCCATCATAGAAAACCTAAAGAACCCTCAACCAGTAACAAAAGTCAAAAACAAAAAGACATTGAAACATCCTAAAAAATCAAACTTTCCTCTTTCACAAGATGCATATATTTCATACAAACCCAATTGAAGCAGTAAATAAACAAACAGTGCATGATAAACAAAAAAAAAGGTATCATTCTCTTAGAATCAAATGATTGACAAAGGTACATGAGACAAACCAGAGATTTGGCACAGAATTGGATCAGCCGACATGGAAAGGGCCGATATCACCGGTTCGGATGGAGCTGGCGACCTCATCGGCTACAGTCAAACATGAAGAAACCCACCCAGTCAGAGCCATCCACACAATTTTGGCCATCGACAGAGTCAAGCTCCATGGCATTGCCATATCTTCGAGTTTTTGTTAAAAGGAATCGGAACCCAGAAATTTTTCTGGGATTTGATCAGAACCCAGAACCCATTTGGTGGTCGACACTTCTGTGGGATGAAATTTGAGGAAAAATTAACCAATTTCGGTTGTCTTGGCTCGCTTTTGCTTTCGGAAGGAAATGTTTCCTAAAGACAGAGTAACAATGACGAATGCTTTCCTGCCACGTAGTGTAGCGGACTCTATGTCGCTGTCGTTTTTGACACGTCAAAACCTCGTGCTAATTTGGGCATTTTATTCAAGGATTAAGACCTTGTTTGGTTTGACTTCTGCGGAGAAGCTATTTACACAATAATACATCAATAGCAGGTTTATTGAAGGAGCTTTTCACTGTTCCGCTACTTAAAGGAGCCAAAATTTATTTTTTACCAAACAACCTACATCCCATGTGGTACCAACCTCCTTTAAGTCAATCCCATGTGGCAGCTCCTTTAAGGAACAAGTAGAGAAAACAAACAAGCCCTAAAGGAGCTGTTTTGGTGCAGGAGCCAAACTGCTCCAGTGGAGAACAGTAGCTCCTTTAAGGAGCTGAAACTGAAGAAATTGTCGACTGTTTTCATAAATGACTTTCAGATAAAAGCACCTACAAAAATGACTTTCAGATGAAATTAATTGCAGTAACGGTCAACCATAAAAATTAAAATGGTCGACCGTTTTCAGA
>JAYMTF010002890.1:0-16740 GCA_036897485.1 Pelargonium nanum | reverse complement strand
ATTTAACAGAATACTAAACTTTCAACACGACACGAACACGACCCGCGAACACGAATTGCCACCCCTACTTGCAATAAAGTTCTATGGAAGGATGTTGATTTGGCAGGTGGAGATTAGCTTCAATGGAAGCTCTTAAAGTGTTGCAAGTTTGAATGGCATTTATTTTGTTTTTTGTAAGATGATATTCAGATTCGTCCTTCGTAGGTAACCTCAATAGGAGGGATTTAAGGGAAGTTCATTGGCATGGATGTGCAAGGCTTTGCAGAGTCAAAGGACAGTTTATTTCTTTGTTGCTTCTTATTTAGGGATTTGTGATGTACTAATCTATCAGTCTATGGGTATATTGGGTTGTGAATATATTGCGTAATTGATTGTGAGTTGGTAGAAGTAGGACAAAAATAGAGTTAGTGTGCGAGTTGCTTTTGTCTACTATTTCATAGGCCTTCCTTGTCCTTGTATGGCTAAAGGGCAAAATTTCAAGTAAACTGTGTGTATTTGATTTCTTTTGCCTGATTTTTCATCTATTGTACAACCATCTGTCTCTCTCTCTCTTCATTATATTCAAGTTTTCTACAGTTTTATATTATTAATGATACTTGATAGTTTTCAACGTTAAAGATTTCAAAGTGGAAAAAAGGTGTTGAATTAACAATTTGATTAAAATAATAGAAATCGAGCTATTATTTCTTGGAGTGAAAAAGGACTTTAAGTTTTTATTTTATTTTATTTATTTTTAAGATATACATTATCTACTTTTGTTTATCATATTATAAGAAGGTTGATAATTTTCACTTGGTTCAAAGAAGTCGCATGCTAATTATGCACTTGAAGCGTAGTTTGTTATTATAGAGGACCAACTCAACTAAAGTTGATAGTTGAAGACCCAAATTTAATATTTATACTTCACACGCTCCATTACGTGCAAGTCCATTATCACTTTGCACATGGGCCCATGCACCCATGCACAAGTCTTCCCTTTGCCTTGTGGTTAAATTAATTTTAATCAGGGTGGCGGCAGCAGGACAGGAACTTGTGACCTTTAGGCAAGTTAGGGCCACCTTCGGGCCAAAGCCAAGATCATAACCAACTCAATTAAAATCTAAAGCTGATAGTTGAAAGCCTAAATTTAACCAAATAAAATGATTGTGTATGTGTTGTCTGTCTGTTACTTGTAAATTATCTCATCAATTTATGTGAAATACCTGAAATCTTATCACTTTGTTTTACGCAAAATTTGTACCCTGATATTGTTGACTCATCTTATCTTCTCTTTCGATTTTAGGAATTGGCTATAACCTCTGACGAGGCACTGAGTCTGGAAGAGCTGCCTAAGCGTGTTGTGGTGTTTGGTGGAGGGTTTGTACCGATTTCTTCATTTGTTTTGTTTGCTGTATTTCGACTGCTTATCATTAACTGATTCAGATGTTTATCATGTTGGTGTCAGGTATATTGCTGTCGAATTTGCTTCAATTTGGCGTGGGATGGGTTCTACAGTGGATCTTTTTTTCAGAAAGGAACTCCCATTAAGGTTAATTCAACCACTGATGCTCTCCCACTTTTTGGAGAACTAGTTGTATACTCCTCGTGGAGTCTCCCTAAGTTGCAAATTTTTTATTTTTTATTATATATATTTTGTGCCTGGTACAATCTTATGTTTCAAATATGTGCTCTGATATAATGCGGACATATATGATGGAATATATAGTTACAAATTTAATTCACAATAATAATGTTATTGGTGAAATAATGGAAATGAATTTTGGAAGCAATTCTGAGCTTCTCAGACCTTTGAATATTTTCTGGTCTGTTGAGTATATTTTACTCGAAACCATTGTGTCCTGGGTAGACTCAACCTTATCTGGAGATGATGAAGTTCTTATGCATAGGAGTGTACCATTTGTTGATTTTTGTTCCTTAACTATCCCTTTAAAGTGGTCGCATATTGTGTGTCAATATTATGGGAGGAGAGGACACAAGAATGTTTTCAGTTTATATTATACGTAGTGAATTGTTTCCCAAGTCTGCGTCCTTGCATCTTGGAAAACATACTGTCTAAAGAAGCTTTCTCCTTTGACCTCTTTGTCACTGTTAACTTTCCATCCTGCAATACAGTACTTCTAATGGAATTGTCTGCAATAATTGTTTTACAGAGGTTTTGATGATGAAATGAGAGCACTTGTTGCAAGAAACTTAGAAGGCAGGGGTGTTAATATCCATCCACAGACAAATCTTAAAGAGGTTCTTACAACTTTAAAAAGGATTCTCTTGATTTCCATAATCCATAATTTGCTGTCTTGCAACTGCTCTTTCTGCCTTTGTGATTCTTGTTCATCCTATTGATACATGTATAAATTTATTTTATAATTTCATTTGATCATATACTACAATATTTTTGCAGTTGGTTAAAACAGAAGATGGCATAAAAGTTCTTACTGATCACGGTGAAGAAATAGTGGCAGATGTTGTACTCATGGCCATCGGTAATTACCAACCGTATGTTGATTGCAAAAGTTTCCAATTGTTATATTTATTAATCATCGATAGTTTGCAACAATAAAAAGAGAATTAACTTTGCTTTTACTGCCTATCAAGGTGCTTTTTATTTGAATATGCATTTGTTGTTATGCTGGTAGTTATTGCATGCTGTTATCTGAAGTTACTGTTCTAGCTTATGAATAGCTAACCATTGTACAATGTGCATTATGTGCTTAATACAAAGTGCAATTGCTGGTTCATGTCATTCTTTATGTGCATTTTCCTGATTCTTTCTTCTTTGGCAGTTCTATAACAGGATTTTGTTTTGGTTGCAGGTCGGGTTCCTAATACTAAGAGGTTGAATTTGGAAGCTGTTGGTGTGGAACTTGATCAGGCAGGAACTGTGAAGGTTGCTACCTTTGTCGTTTACTTGTCTCATTTGCTAATATTGGTGTTGTCATTGTAATATGCAACATCTTAAAACCAGAACATATCCCTTTCATTTTAATTTTACAAAAAGTAGTATAATTGTTTGGGAGAGTTGAGTGTCTTCTCTTTGAAGGGTTTAGAAGCTCAAAATCCGGAAG
The DNA here is from genome assembly GCA_036897485.1 of Pelargonium nanum. Lineage (NCBI taxonomy): Eukaryota > Viridiplantae > Streptophyta > Magnoliopsida > Geraniales > Geraniaceae > Pelargonium > Pelargonium nanum. The sequence goes on along the minus strand of JAYMTF010002890.1, from coordinate 13,678 downwards.
GTGTAAGTTGGTAGTTGATGGCATGAAATATAACCCACTTGTTGCTTAGTAATGGCTTCTGAAGAGCTATGATTATTTTGTAAAGAAGTATAGTTGCACCTGAAACCACAAACGTTTCTGTTTTTTAAGAGGCAACGTTGAGTGTTGCCCTACTGTGTTTAATCTTTTTAGTAACAAATGTTGGGTCTGCTACTTTGCTTATTGATGCAATGTTTCCCTCCTCGAGGTTTCCCTTTTGAACTATTCTTATATAGCTATGTGCAACTGTTGATAGAATTGCATTGACCGTTCATGTGAAAAGGTTGCATCTGCTTTGTCATTTAACACAGCACTTCGGTCTGCGTTTATATTTTCAGGTTGATGAATATTCACGGACCAATGTTCCCAGCATATGGGCAGTTGGAGATGTTACAAATAGAAATAATCTTACCCCAGTGGCCTTAATGGAGGGGACCTGTTTTGCGGTATGTGTTTCATCTTGACCTTTCATGTCTACTATATTTGATGTGCAGTGGTTCTTTCATTAAATCACGGAAGTGCTCAACTAGTTTTAAGTTTTTACCTGCAGAAAACTGTTTTTGGTGGGCAACCTAGCAAACCAGACTACAGCAATATACCTTGTGCTGTTTTCAGGTACACCCATTTTCCTCCATTTGAGAATATATATATCAGTGTTAGATATATCTCTAGACCATTTTCCGTTAGGCGTAATACAAATACTTATATATTTATCTGGCTTCTGCTATTGTTTCTTGTCATAATTTTTTTCTTACTGAATAGTGAGCTTGTACAAGGATCTGAAACTATGTCACTTTTTTGAATTTTATATGTATTGGATGTTGTTCTTTGAAGATAGTTTTGCTCTAAATAATATTTGGACAATGTTCATCCCTGGATGAGTTATCATACATTGATCATTTTCTTTTTTTCAATTTTGTCCCGGATGATATTAATGATAGCCTAGCATGTTGACTAGTTTTTGTACATTGCATGAGGTTCTATTTTTTCAATATTGTGAAACATCCCTCTGACTAACCATTTAATTTATTTTGGCAAGACCCCATGAACTAGGAACTGCATGTGGGAGTGCCTTGTTATAACCCTAAAATATACCAAATACACTTATGAGGGACCTTGAGCATGTAAGCAATTCAGCAGACAGCTGTCCACTGTCTTTCTGGGTGATATTATCTTTTCTCTTTATGTGGATGGTACTTGTAAGCGTGTATTATTTGCCATGTTGGAGGCCGGAAGATAGTCTTTTGGTTGAACTTAATTCTTATGAGATTCATCCTGAGGCAGCCCAATGGTGCTTCTGTGGTAGACACATTATGGTGGATTTGATTCCTCCTGAAGTTGGACTGGTGTTTTAAGTATGGACTTGGGGATCATGGTGATGAGTTACTGTTCTCGATTCCCAGAGTTGGCTCACTAGGGATCCCATGTCATAGAAAGAAATTAGTTTTTTTTAATAGAAAATCAATGTCATTCATTCATTCAATTAGTTAATAAGTAAGTTCAACTAGCACATATTCATGAATCATGAAATCACAACTGGTCAGATAGTTTGCTTGTCCTTTCCAGTTTTTGAAGCTTCAAGTCTATCATATTGTTACAGATGTAGTAGTAACGAAAGACTCCTAACTGCGTTTTTGGTCATTTCAGACATCTTTTATATTTTACCCATGTCAGTGTGACCATATCACTAGTTATGTGTTTCATCTTTTTGTTTGAATTACCATTTTACTATGTGCCCTTAAAGTAGTTATCTTCGACGACATGTTCTATTATTCTTAGATTTTAATTTAGTTTGTAAATGATTGACTTGTTTGTTACTGGTTCACAGCATACCTCCTCTTTCTGTGGTGGGCCTCAGTGAAGAAGAGGCAATAGAGCAAGCGAAGGGTGATATATTGGTTTTCACCTCAAGCTTCAACCCAATGAAGAACAGCGTATCTGGGTATTATGATGATTTAAAATCTTAATTACCTTGTTTATGGTTTCTTATTTTAATAAGAATATATTAACTTTCATGGTGAAAAACTCGAAAGAGTATCAAGTGAGCATAAAGTTGTCCTTGCCAGCTAGCCCGAGTTTGAAATGGATTTTGATATGTTCAGTTTCTTGGTCGTGTACTGGAATCATAAAGATGATCATCCATCACTTGAACTCTCTTTTGATGTTTTGCGTGATTATTGAGTATTTTTTTCATAGCATAATGAGTGGCATGTTTTTCCCCATGCACGTAGACGCCAAGAGAAGACACTGATGAAGCTTGTTGTTGATGGTGATACGGACAAAGTTATTGGAGCATCTATGTGTGGGCCAGATGCACCTGAAATTATGCAGGTATGTTTATCTTATTTGTCAAATGTAGAAAATGAAGTTCATTCATCCATAATCTTATTTATTAGCCGCCATGAGCCGTGATGCATATTAGGTACCTTATGGTTCATATTATGAACAACAGTAGTCTATACATTCATATCATAGGAAGTACAATTCTTAGAAGAAGAAGGGGTCCTAGAATATGTATGTTAATAGGAAAGGAAATACAACTCATTCATGACCCATCATCGATCTGTGCAATTCATAGAAATTGTACAACTCATCCATAGGTTGTATTTGCATGACTACATGCATTGTTATTGAAGATGATATTGTGTAATGTTGTCCACACCTCAGGGCATAGCTATTGCTCTCAAGTGCGGAGCTACTAAGGCGCAGTTTGACAGTACGGTAAGTTGTGCTTGCTTTTATCTATCAAGTTGGTTCTTTAGTTTTCATTTCATTTATATGATTTTGTATATGTAAAAAAAATACAGGTAGGAATACACCCATCTGCAGCAGAGGAATTTGTGACTATGCGATCAGTGGCAAGGCGTATTACGAAAGGTGATAAACCAAAGACAAATATGTAAGTAAATGTGATACAATACACAACTATACAAGCATTTATTTGTCTTTAGGTATCATCTGTTACCACCAAATTATAATAAAAGCAGAGTAGTATGTATTACTACTGAATTTTAATTTTGTATCTTAGGTTTCTTGTTGTCAAAAGCTGTTTCATAAGATTACAATTAAGTGATATTTTCTTTATATTTGTGGGAGGGGAGGCTCTTTCGACCAATGTTTTAAAACCGGACTGGACCGGAGGTGAAACCGGGTGTCATAAATATTTATTATCATTTTAAGCAAATAAAAAAATAAAATAGCTCTTTGTTTTCTTTTCTTTAGACCAGCCTTCATTTTAGCCCTTAAAACAAATCAAGCCCAGCCCAATTAGACTCCAGAAGTCCAACCCATCTAAAGAAACTACATATTCATTCTCACAATCTCATTTGCAGCCGCATTTACGTTTGTTCTTTTGATGATATTTCTTCAGTTTTTGGTTGTTCATCATATTGTCCCATGGTAGCTGCTGCTGTGTAGCAGCTTCAACACATCGCCATAACACCAAAAACACAAGTAAAAAACTATCTTCTACACAACACCTGCTCGCCGCAGTTAAAAATGTATGTTTCGCCTTTGTTCAAGCATTACATTTCCATCAAGCCCAGTAAGAATAAGATGAATTGAAGAACTGAGATTTCAGTTTTTTTTTCTTTTCATTTTAATATAATTTGTACATTGCCCAACTTTTTCTTCTCTTTATTTTTTTTGGGCTGGGCATCAAGAAAGGGCTCATTTTCATGCATGCCTCGACCCCTCAGTCAAATACCAATTGTTAACAAAATAAAATGCAAACCCTGTCAAAACTGCCCAGCCAGTTCCGCCGGACCGGTTTTGACACAACATCCAGTTAGAATAAGAACCAGACTGGTAACTTGAGCAGGTCTCGGGTCAACCGGTCGACCTGGCCAATCCAGACCGACTTTTGAAACATTGCTTTCAACTTGTTTGTATTTTGCCATTCTTGCACTAAGTTCAAGGGACAGTCAAAGTATCTATTCTTTTCATAAAAGAAACTAGTATTAGTTTTAGAGGTAGGAAGTCTAACAGTAATCTCAGGGGATATGGTAAAAACTAGTATAAGGGTAAAAACCCAAATTCAAATTAGAATCAACTGTAATTTAAATTCTTAATCCAAAAAACTAGTATGAGGGTAAAAACTCAAATTCAAATTAGAATCAACTGTAATTTGAATTCTTAATCCAAACGAGATTTCTAATCTAACTTATCTTTAAAATATTATTCATAATTTGATTGGAGGAGGCACAAACACCTCGGAACAATTGAAAGAGAGTACTGCTCATGCCATCACCCGAGGAGCATGTTCAAAACAATATGCCCTAAAAGCTCCATGATGATCACCTACTCAATTATCACTAGTCATGCAAGCGCTGTGGGGAAACTGGTATGTTGATTGACCGACCAGAGAATCGGCTTGGCCTAATAGTATAGACCATAAAAGAAACGCAGAAGCGGGCTACATAGCGGTTAAAGCAGAAGGACAACTGTAAAAGTAAATAGTCTTTTGCAATATATGGAGGCCTAAACACTAACAAGGTACGTTCACTAGACTACTAAGTGTCGAGGGTATAGATCCATTCCCGAGATCTTACACAAGGATGAAAGATTTTCAGTTAAAATCTTAATTTGCAAGATCAAGTACCCTAGAGAATGATGAGATCAATCGAGTCATCACAATAATTCAAGCAACATTTGGTGAACTCAACATTAACATGGATCCACAGTGTAAGATCCAAATTGAGGAATTGATGCAGAGTCTCAAACATGCAAGAAGTTAAAAGATACTAAGAAGACCTAGGCCAATAGTGGGATTCAACGAGAACGATGCTGAAAGCTTCTGTTTTCGCATGAGGAACTTGTAAAACGAGTTGAATATTGTGGTCAACACCAAGTACCTGCTGCTTATATGACCCGCAAATTGCAGCATAAGGCAGCTATAAGGAAGTCAAATAGACGCGCAACGACTTTACCAAATAGAGAAACTTACCCGAGAAAAGGAGGACGCAAATTTGGAAAAAGATATGACCAACAAGACAACCCGATCAGAACCAGTAGATGACCTACGTGTTGTACAAATAGGATGAAAAGAAGACATGCAAACGCTGATTAAAAAATCTCTGAGCAAGACAACCGAGAAATAGATCACAATGTTCCTCGGGGCACAAAGTCTTAAGTTTCATGGACGCATTCTCAGGGTACAAACAAATAAAAATGGTAAAACAGAATGAGGAGAAAACATCATTTATCACAAATCAAGGAACATAATACTGCAGAGTAATGCCGTTCGGGCTAAAATACGCAGAAACAACATATCAACGACCGGTCAACCACAAATTCTTAAAAATTAAAATAAATCAGAAAAAAATGAGAAAGAATATCAAAGACATGATGATCAAATAAAAAAAAAAGAGCCGAGAACCGTGTATCATAATTAAGAAAAGCCTTTGTAGTACTCAATAATTTTAGTGTTCAACCAGACAAGACACTTGGCTTCATGATCACACATAGGTGAAATCAATATAGATAAAGTAGATGTCATTGTGCAGATGCAAAAACCAAAAAATATCAAGCCTTAAAGTAGATTTGTATCAAGATCGACAGTTAAATGCCTAGCATTCTTCAAGATACTACAGAACTCCACTTTTCCATGAAAGTGGTGAAATTTCTTCATTTAGCAAAACTGATCAAAATCACTCTAATATTGAGTGTTGCAAGCAAGTCTGGTCTAGTTAGGAATTAGTACTCTACACAGGAATATTTAAGCAACATAAGACTTCAGAGAATCAATTTATTTTTTTATTGTTGTAAACATAAAATGATAGAAATTATTTGATAAATTTACAGAGAAAGAGGGTCAAATACCAGAGACTATTTTATTATTATTTATGATATTTAATGACTTTGTAAGGACAAAGATGAAAATTGAAAAACAAAATGAGTATAAATAACAAATTTAAAATAAATCTGGGCTATTATTTTAATGTCACGACATCGTAAAGGATGAAATAATTAAGAGTCTTAACATTGACTACTAATTTTGTTCTTAAACTTTTAATCAAGTATGCAACTGGAGCAGGAGTTTTCAAAAAAGTTTTTGAGCATGAAAATGGTTCTCGTCTCTCCTTATATGCAAAAACTAACTGCAATCAATTGATTAACGAATGTGAGGACTCTAAAGTGATGTGCTTACCTACCACATTACATATATGCTGTATTACAGACTCAACTCACAATCAGAACTGATTTCAGAAAAAAAAAAAAAAAACTCACACTCAGAGCTCAAGTTTGGGTTGGTTGCTCAATTACTGACAAATAAGATTTAGAAAAAGGAAAAAAAAACATGATATGAGACTAATTTGTCCAATACAGTATAATGGATGAATTAGGTACTATTTTATGTGCTTACACATTAGATGTGATTTGTGAGCAATAATTACAGGTTCAGTATCTACTCTTCAAAAACATGATACATTATATGTGAATATACATGATACCTGTTCTAACTCTGATACACTTGGATACATGACATGCATGTGTAAAGATTGCCGTACGTACCTATGTTATTGTTTTCCCGTCACAAACATCACAGATTGTGTAACCATTGCCTCCACAGTATGGACACTTCATCTCCTCATCAACCCATTCCATAAACTGCATTACAGATTACATCATCAGTTCTATTTTGGCTAATGCTATTCCTATACATAAATCAAACAATAAGTTTTAACTTCTCTTACCTGGGGTTCTATGTTTGGCTCACCCGTTCCATCACATTCTGGAACAATAAATAAAATAATTTAAGCTACCTGCTCAAATAACAATAATTTGAAATAGTAGGTTCAATTTTTAAAACATTGTCTGAGACCACATTTGCAATATTTTCATCTTCTCTATTTAATTACTTCTTGTAATAGTAAATGCATTCCTAGGAAAAGAATGGGATGCAACAAATATGTACCTGTGCACATCAAGCGACCCTCTCCACGACAAGTAAGGCATCTTGTTGCACTGGTCTTACTAACATGATTCTTCCCACCAGCAAGTCTAGAGGAATCTTCCCAGCGATTTTCGCCCAGAAGAAAGACACGATGCTCTGATGCCTCAAATTCTGTAACGTCATCATTTTGCACAACTTTCTGCTCAATTTCTGAAACAGAAGCAAATGCAGTCCCATTTGTGCTTTCCTACAAAAGAAATGTAACCCACTCAGCTATGATTCCTAAACCACAATATTTTAATGAACTGAGCTCTCCTTTTTTCAATTTTCTTTTAAAATATATTATATGAATTTTCACTCCTGATTGAAAGCAGTAATATGTCATGCTCGTATCCTAACGTTACTCAGTATCAGCTTTATGCTAGATTATTTATAACAAACTTTGAGGCATGCTCAATAGCCAGACAAGACATGACAAGCACAACATAAAATAAATGAAAAGGAAGGAGGAGGGGAGGGTGGGTGAGGGAGATATTAGCTCACCTTCTGTGGAATGACAAGGCTTTCTTTGTGTTCAGCACTCAAGTTTGAGATAGCACCTTCACTTAGTTGTTCCATGAATAGCCTTTCTAGCAACTCTGCAGTCATTACTCCATCTTCTGGGACACCTAAAGTCGACTGTCAATCAATGTTACGTATTAATCAGTGCCAAAGATAGTAATAGTCAGCATTTATAGATAGTGATTGTCTACTAGCCATTCAGTAGAGGAGGTAGTATAGTACTTCTCACTTATTATAATACAATTATGAGAATGAAAGGAAATTCATTAAGATGCTTCCAATACAATATGTAGTTTAGCAATTCTTCTCTCGTCATTTTTCCTTCTGAAAACTCTGCCTAATGGAGTCCGTAACTTACTTGCCAAGTTTTCACAGCACGCTCAGTTCCACTTGAGAAACTGAAGAACTCCATGTCTTCCTCACCCGAGTAAAATCCCAATTTTTGTAGAGCTTCCTATCATGATTGGGTAAAATATGGGCAAAAATCAAATTTTAGAGGCACACCTCAAAATTATAGATCATTAAGAAGACAAGCAAATGCAAAAAGAAAAAAAAGGAAAAAGAAAAAAGAACAATCTATTGAAGAGAAAACATTGTTCAATTTAGAGGAATTCTCTCACTCTACACAGATAACACAAATTTACACTGGAATACTGGAGACTGATTATGCATAGCCATGCTGTTAAGAGAAAAACCATGATTATGAACTATAGGATAGATATGTCTGTATGTTTTTATCAAATGTTCCACCAACTTTTCATAGCACCGTACCATTTACTATTCCCGTCTATAAGAAAATTCACTCTACTATAATCCAAATTTGACACAAAGACATCCACAAATCAAAATACAAGTGATCTCCAAACTTCAAAAATTATCATAAATCTGCTTTCATGACAGGTTATCTCTCTGGAGTTCTGCATTCATTATCATTCAAAAAGGTCTGATATGCTAAAAGGATTCTTTTTCCCCTTCTAATTATGCAGATTAACTGATATAGCTAGTTCACATTGAATATCTGAATTTCATGTCTCCATGGTTTACCTTAGCCACTTTGCTCTACTCCCAAATTTCTCTAAGAAGCTATCAGTCCGAAAACCTCAAAATGGTCTAGCATTTGGTGAAAATAAACAAGCAAATGAACCTCAAATGCTAGCATCCAGTATATAGCATAAAACGTCTCTTGCGCACTAGATATTCAGTAATATCAAAGCTCATACGACCTCACTTGTTCTAGTAGCATTCACAGCAGTTGATGTTTTAGCCTCTACTAATTGATACTGTACAAAATAGTGTTCAAATTTCAAATCATTCAATTAGTCTACTTCTGTTGTCTGAATCAAATCCATTAAATGTGGAAGTATTTATAGCTACTAGCATGCAACCTTTTTTCTTATAAAAACTATCATTATCTAAAATTGATTGAATGGCAAACAGACTCGCCTTTTCTCTAAACTTTCATAGAAGAAATGCATATTTCGAGCAGACCTGCATCTCTTGAACCTCATCTCCTTCCGCACCCTTTCTCAACGTCCTCCTCTCCTTCTTCTTCTTCTTCTTCCCCTCTGCCTCCGAAACCCTAACCACCTCCTTCACCACCACCACCTCCTCCTCCTCATCCTTGATCTCCTCCAACATCATCGGGGTCGCACTGGCATCCGCAATCCGATTCTTCTCCCTCAATACCTGCACTAGCGCCGCAATATTGGCAATGGTATCCGAAGCGGGGGCTCCTCCCTGACCTAAACCGGAAATCTGGTGCTCCAGAGCTTGAATTTTGAGCCTGAGGTCGGAGATCTCACGGAGGAGGGATTCGCGGTCGCGGAACCAGCGCTGCTCCTCGCGTAGCCAGCGCTGTTCTTCGCGAAGCCAGCGCTGCTCCTCGCGAAGCCATCTAGACTCTTCTCGGTCGGAATCTGGAGCGGAGGAAGCGTGGATGCGAGTTCTGTAGAAAGAGAGAGGGGACGTTGAGTGAAGAGTGGTGAAGGTAGTACAAGGCTTGTGGATGGTGAAATGGTGGAGAGAGAAGGGAGGTTTCAGAGGTAGAGAGAGAACTGAAGACATCAATGAACAAAACGAATGAGAGAGAGAGAGTGAGAGAGAGAGAGAGAGAGAGAGAGAGAGAGAGAGAGAGAGACTGTGAAGACGAAGAAGATGATGAAGTGGAGGATATTGTTTCGCAGTGTGTGTGGGTTTCAAGTTTCAACCACCCGTTGGAATAAAGTACGTAACAGGTGGCGGGAAGGTGTATTCTCCCCTTGCCACCCAAACTCTAAGGGCTTGTTTGTGAACTAAAAAAAAATTGTTATTTGGCTATAAGAGGTAAAATATAGAGTTTATCGGTGATGAAGTCACACTTGCGGATAATCTTCTTGAATCCCTTCACAAAGTGTGAAAGAGACTTATTGTTCAACGTGGATGAGTTGAGATTAATGTTTGGTGATCTTCCCCATATAAGCAAACTTCATTAGGACAAGCCCTTGAATTGGTCTCATAACGTGATGGTTTCGCTTAGGAGGTTACGATACAAAAAGTTTGCATCGAGTGGCGTTGCTACATTTGCATCCGTAGGTCACAACTCATTACAACCTTCTGAGCATTGATTTGCTCATTGTAGGAGATTTTGAGGAGATGGATATAGGGGTCGGCTAAAGACCATGTAAATGGCTAGGCTCAAGGAAATGCCAACGGATTGAAGGACTGCCCCCCTTCCCACCTTCCTTGATTCTCTAGAGTTCTTCCTTCAACTAGATGATCATATGATTATCTCAGATAGTCTAACTCATCTTTTGGGAGCCTCCTACCCTTTTGTGCGGGGCGAGTGGATCAACGTGATTTCTAACCGTTTGATTCAGCCTATTAATTATATCATGGTGGGATGATAACCCACCATTTTGGTGTCTAAGGTTTCAAACTTGCAATCTAGTGACTTTAGAGTCACAGTAACTCTCTTCTCGTTGGAGACGTGGGAGTTCCCTGCCATCTTGAATGATAAGGTGTTGGTTAAGCTTGTGGATAACGGAGGCCCATTTGTGGGCTTGATTTTCTTTGTCTTCGCAAGCTCGGGCATCATGGTGGCAGTTGTGTGCTCGTCTAACACCAATGAGAGTCATCTCCCTAGAGAAAGAGGTGGAGATAGATCCTATGTAATATGGGTTGCAGGAGTGGCTATGGTCGCGCGCCAGTCAAGGCAATGAGCATGACCACAAACATATATTATGTGAATGATATGATCATTTCAGGATCGATCTTTAATAGAAGAGGAACCATGTTTTGAGGTGGTGGAAGAATTAGTGGGAAGTTGTCTTCGTGTGTGTAACATTCTCTCGTTTGCAATCGAGGTGATATCTTAGGTCGATAAGGTCGCGGATGAGACATTTCAAGACTTCATCCATTGTTTCTATGTTTTCAATCGTGAAGAGGTATATTCTTCCCCTCATACAATGTTACACATATAGGAGGTGTGAGTGGGCCTTAAGGGGTTCCTCTTAATTAAAACTCATATGACTCCTCCCTGAATGAGAGAAGAGAGATCACGCTTCTGAAGGACCATTTTTGATTGTCGTGCGAGGTTAGGAGAACAATGATTTTCAAGTCATTCCGAACAATAGAACTATATGATGCGCCTATTTTGACTCATGTCAAAGCACATTAAGTTTGTCTTCTTATATACGTGTAAGGATGAATAAGAATAAATGAAGCTCCCAACACTTGGTGAAAATCTTCAAAAGGTGATGAACTTCTCGAAGAATGAAGAACACTAAATAGCCTTCAAACCATTCTTGAGAAAGAAACCAATTTGATCCGCTTGATTCGACTAAGTCAATCCCACAAACTGATTACATTGATGATTTGTACACTCTTGAAGATTTAGAGCTCCAATTTTCACCGTCTAGAACCTGAGTTGGAAGAATATACGTTAAGTGAAAACCTGGAATCCACCTCAAGCATGAGAGCAATAATTTCCCCAACAAATATAATATAGAGAATGAGAGTAGAAAATATCAACCATTTCTCCATCTAAAGATGAAATATTTATACTCACAAACCAAGTCAGTGACGTGGAAACACATTATTGGTTAGTGGAGATGTGAGATCTACCATAGGGTCCATGGTGAGCTTAGACCGTAGTCACTTGGAAGCGCTTTCCATGGGCACCGAGTGAGCATTGGGATCTCCGCATGCCCTTCAAGCATCATAGGGAAGATTGAACTCTTAATATCGTTAACTGCTTTGGATAACATTCTATTGTCATGACGAGGCGAGAAACCTTAAATATGTTCCAACGTGGCGGAAAGTCTTATTTTTTTTCCAAGTAAAGCAAAGAATCTTGGATGTGTCTTGGTGAGACGAAGAGCCTTAGATGCCTTAACGAGGCGGGGAGCCTTAAGGTTAAGAGAACCTTGATATCCTTTGAGGCTAATAGATCTTTGGAGGCCTTTGAGAGGTCGAATGCTTCTTCTAATTAGAGCTACCAGTGATGTTAAGCCTATTTGAAAGGTAAATGCTTCTCTTGAGACTAAATGTTGATGTGACGTCTGGTATGCCACATGTCGCCTTATCATTCGTACATTTAATTGTGATTTTTGATGTGCCATAAAGGTGGTTTAACGAATAAGTAATGTCCAAAAGTTAGAGGAGAAAGAAACGAGAAGAAAAATGAAAAAGATAAAATAGGTATTTATCAAACAAAAGTAGAAGAAGGTAATGCACAAGCAAATGAAGAAAGAGATTGCAACTTTTTAAAAGTTATAAATTAAAATAGTGAAGGTAAATTAAGTACTTCAACAACATTAATTTGAGTAATTATATGTTTCTCGAAAGTTTAATATGGGGTAATTTAAGTGCCCAAGTGATAAAATTGGGCTAAAAATCTCTCATTTGGAAACCCTAGCCGCCTTCTCTAGTTCTTCATCAAAAAACAAATCTTAAACCACCGTCGGTCTTTTTTTATCAACGATGGTTCAATCTTTTCTTACTTGCATTACCTATTAAATAATTAACACAGATTCAACTTGATTAGACTTGTTCTTCCATTGGATTCATCATCACTATTGACTCCCCGTATTCGATAAGTTTTCAGACGCCGCATTATCATCTCCACACTCACTACATGCTAGTTGTGATAAAATGTTTACAACAGGTAGATGGACTCTTTTCATATTTTATGTTTTGAATCGTATTTTAGTAACTTTGTTAGTTTTAAGTTTGTGCTGCCTTTCATTATTGAAAGTTTGTCTTCCATTGTTGGAAGTTATTTTTTTCATCATGAATACAAGTGTTTTGCTTGGGAGTACTACTGCGCGTCAGAAGATGAAGAGAGCGAGTCTGCTTATTCCACTATTGCAACTAATATTTCAACCAACTATGTGACAGTTAGTCGTTCGTATGAACATTCAAGATATGCAAATCAAGTTACTATGATATTTGGTTCTATGTCAGGTTAATTCGTAATTGAATATGTAAGTCACTATTATTTTTAGTGAAATTAATATTTCCTTAAAAAAAGTACCCAAGTGACATATTCTTTAAAAAATTGGAAACCTTACCAGCTTTTTTCCTTCCTAATATTTCATAAAAGATTTTTTAAAACCATTCTTAATTTTTTTTATCGACAATGGTTGAATTAATTTAACAAATCTAACATAATTAGATCTATTCATTCATTTGATTCATTATCACTACCGACTTATCTTGTGCGATCCCCTTGCAAACGCCTTATTGTTTTTTCCTCATCCACTAAATGTTAGTTTGTGAGAGAATGCTTACTACGATTAAACAATTTTTCTCATGTTATTATGTTTTTAATTGTTTTTTTTCAATTATATTGTTTTAAAAGTTTGTTTATATTGCAGTAGGTCTTTCATTGTTGGAAGTTACGTTTGTGTTTTCTCTTGTTGATTTTTTTCTTGTTATGAGTCGATGAGTTTTGTTTGATACTATAGCACGTCAAATATTTTTGAAGAGGACGATGACTTGTTTTATGTTGTTGCGTCCTAGTTGAGCATGTAATTTACCTTTTTTTTACAAGAACCCGTAACTATTATTTATTCAACGTCCAAACATAACAAAGGTAGTAACTCCGGAGAAGCCGATAACCCACTCCAGTCCAACAAATCTAACGAAAGCTCTGAGGGCCTAGCTAACGCCACTACAAGAAAAAGTCTTATCAGGGACGAAAATCAGAGACGGGTCAAATTCCGT
>JAYMTF010002889.1:0-16740 GCA_036897485.1 Pelargonium nanum | reverse complement strand
TTTTAGTTTGACTCTCAACGTGCCCTTATCACCTCAACTTTCCCTTATAAAAAAATGTGTTCCCAAACGATACCTTAGTTTTTTTTGTTGTTGAGGTCCTTGAGGAAACTGAAAACTCTTAGTTAATTTTTTTATAAAATAAATATTTATTTCGAGACATGTTTAGAGAGTATAATTATTTTTTTTAGGACAAAAGTAAAGATATATTAATTAATCAAATCGTCCTTACAAATATGAGTTAAAAGAATCGGGCCATCTAAAACCGCCCAACCAGCAGAACTCGAAACACAGACTGACGACCTAGTTAAGCTATGAGCCACCTTGTTTGTGGATCTTCTAACAAAACGAAATTCAATGCTAGAAATTTGAGCCAAAAAAGCTCGAATATCATTAACAACAAAATTCAAGGCACTGGAAACCTCCCCTTCGGTCTTGACTAGATTAACTAACACGTTGGCATCCGACTCGACAATTAAGTTGTCCCAACCCCGATCTTTGACCCAACTTAAGGCTTCTTTGACAGTTAAAGCTTCAGCCATCAGTGGATCTATCACACAATCTCACCCGGCTCTTCCACCTCCCCGGCATGAACTATCCCAATCACAGACTACCCACCCCCACCTGCCCGTCCTTCCCTTTCAAACAGTGTCGCGTCGGATTTAGCTTTAGAACGCCATTAATTAAAAATATTATTAATACATAAAATCGTACATATGTTTTTTCACACATCTACAAAGTTTATATTCTTCAGTTGAAAAGTGAGATTAGAATAATAATATATTAAACGACTCTTAATATAGTAAAATCGAACAATAAAATTATACATCAACTCGCATGAAAGATGCATGCACTATTTCACATATACCGATCTCAACTTCAATGCTATGATGGCTTAAAAGGGCAATTTGGTCAAAGTAAAAACATGGACGCATCACATTCTCACCCCCTAAGTAAAGATAGAGAGATTGACAGAAATGGAAGCTTACATGTACATGTAAATGTAGATGATGACCTCTTTAAATTTATTTATTTATATTAAAATAATAAAATCCATGCATAAATCAATATTATTTATTTATTTATATATTTTCCACTCCACACAAATGAAATAATAAGGAAAAATTATGATACTTTGTTTCCTTGTGGGCATGTTTTTGCTTTGTGTTCTCTTCTCTCTTGGCCCTTGTAGCTCTCTCTATCCATCTATTTATTTTCTCTCTCTAAAACCCTCTCTCTCTCCTCACCATTTTGTTTTATAATCAACAAGATTGAAGAACAACAACAACAACAAGTGACTTGAGATTGAGCTCTTCAAAAGATTTGAGCAAAAAAAAAATTTTTGAAACCAAACTTTATTGTTTCTTCTCCAATTTTCTTTTACTTTCTCTCTCTACAATCACTCACCAATCTCTCCATTTATTGTGCAATTCTCATTAATTGCCACTCTCTCTCAGCCGTTTCAGAAACTCAAAGACCTCATCAGATTCATTTTTGGGATTGATTCTTCATTTTGTTGTTTGCATATAATATTTTCACATCTCTCTCTCAAAAACAAGAAATTTGCACGTTATAGGATATTATTTGATCAACCAGCCATGAACAACTCTTCTTCTGCTCCTCCTCCGGATCCGTTTTCGTGCCCGGAAAACGGCGGCGGCAACGGCAACAAGAGGAAGAGAAGACCCGCCGGAACTCCGGGTATGTTTTTAAATTTTAATATTTTCATTGATACAAAATCAAGAGCAGCAGCAACAAAATATCAGTGCTGCTGCAATTCATATTATAAATTTTAATATTTTTAAGTATTACTATCAAAATTCAATGTATTTTAAGTTTTGATATTTTCATCCATACAGCACAAATGTTTAACGGTAAGACACATATCTCTGGTGTGTTCTCAGCCGTGTTCCCTGCTGTATGGATGAAAATATCAAAATCTAAACACGGCTGAGAACACACCAGAGATGGTGTCTTACTGTTAAGATTCAGATATGATATTATCCAGTAGCAACAAAAAGTACGATCGCACAGGATTTCAATTTTAATATTTTTATTGTATAAGCTCGTATAATCCAGTAGAACAGTCCAGATTAGTCCTCCTGTCAGACCTCACCAATTTTTTTTTTTTCAAATGCTAATGATCACACACAGCAAAACAAAATCCGCCCGAACAGTCGGATTAGTCCTCTCGTCAGAAACATATAAATTTTAATATTTCATCAATACAGAAATGAACGATTGTTATAAATTTTAATATTTTCATTGACACGAACAAATAATACACAGATCCGGACGCGGAGGTGGTGTCTCTGTCACCGAAAACGTTACTGGAATCGGACCGGTACGTTTGCGAGATCTGCAACCAGGGGTTCCAGCGGGACCAGAACCTGCAGATGCACCGGCGGCGGCACAAGGTGCCGTGGAAGCTGCTGAAGCGAGAGACGCCGGTGGTGCGGAAGAGGGTGTTCGTCTGTCCCGAGCCGAGCTGCCTGCACCACGACCCGTGCCACGCGCTCGGCGACCTGGTCGGAATCAAGAAACACTTCCGGCGAAAGCACAGCAACCACAAGCAATGGGTCTGCGACAAGTGCTCCAAAGGCTACGCCGTGCAGTCCGATTTCAAGGCCCATCTCAAAACTTGCGGCACCAGAGGCCATTCTTGCGATTGCGGCCGTGTCTTTTCCAGGTATTTTTATTTATTTCACGTATCAAAAATACCAAATCTATTTTAAAAAAATAGATTTGGTATTTGCAAGAAGCTATTTCTATGTAGAAATGGCTTCTGTTGAAGGTTTGCTAGTGTATAATACTATTATGATCTCAGTCGATCCAGTTAGGAGATATTAATTCGAATTAATTGTGTATATATAAATCTTTGTTGAGATGTTTATTATTTTATTGTTTTTGTTTTGTTTTTAATGTTTGTCTTGGTAAAAAAGACATAGAGGAGCACCAAGAATCCTTTTGAATATTTCAGTACCATGCTCTTTCATTACTTTTCTTCCACCTTAGCAGATCATAGCTAGTGTATATATCAGTAACAATTAGATGCACAAACACTCTTTTTATTGAAGTTTATGATCACAATTTATGGGTTAGCTTAAATTTTTCTTTAAAATAATTATATGAGTTTTTTTTTTTCAACATTGATAGTTAATATTAACAATGAGATATGCACAGATAAATGCACAAATATATACCACGGATTAGTGGTTTCATTAGAGTTTACGGATTATAGTTTGTGCAATTATCTGTACATTTATTAGACATTTCTTTAGAATAATTATAAGACTGTTTTTAATGTTTTGAATTCTTTTATTATACAGGGTGGAGAGTTTCATAGAACACCAAGACGCTTGCAGCATGGGGCGTCTCCGTTCGGAGTCCCACACGCTGCAACAACCGGCGTGTCTGTCGCGGACGGCCTCGAGCCCGAGCCCGTCCAGCGACACCAACTTCAGCACAGCTCCAACATGGCCTGCTGGTCTAACGATCCACAAACACAACAACACCGTCTTCCTGAGCCCCGCCAAGGACTCCCCCACCACCACCAAAAACACCCAACAACAGTACCACAACCTGGAGCTCCAGCTCCTCACAACCTCCTCCAACACCGCCCCGGACGTCTCGCCGTCCCCGAAAACCACCGACGACACCCACTCCACCACCCTCCAGCTCTCCATAGGCTCCTCCGACGAGTCCTACGCCAACAAAATCGACAATGCACACAAATACGCAGACTACGTCTCGATAACGCAGGTGAAAGATGAAGCTCGAGAGCAGCTCAGAATGGCGGTCGCTGAGAAGGCGATCGCGGAGGAGGCGAGGCTTCAGGCGAAGCGACAGATCGAGCTGGCCGAGCAGGAGTTCGCGAACGCGAAGCGGATCAGGCAGCAAGCGCAGGCGGAGCTCGAGAAGGCGCAAGCTCTGAAAGAGCACGCCGTGCAGCAAATCAACTCCACCATGCTGCAAATCACGTGCCAGGCGTGCAAGCAGCATTTTCAGGCACGGGCGTGCCCGGACCGGGACGGAGGGGAAGTTCTGGACAATGCGAATCCGGCGAAGTGTAATGCTACTGCTAATTAATTGAGTAGTTTTTGAATTTTGATATTTTTCATGGATATGTGTATGTGTTATCTTCTTTTGTCATGCAGGGAAGAGGGAGGGGTATATGTGGAAACATAATTACAAGAATTTTAAAATGGGGTTTTGGTGAGAGCACTATATATATGATTGTGTATCTTGCTATTTGAGTGGTGTAATTTTTTCATTTGTTTAGTGAAAATAACAATATATATATGGATTATGGGTTTAATGAGTTTGTTGTTTGAGTATTAGGGCACACATATAGCTTGATATATAAATTTTATGGGAGTAATTTGTGAGAATAATTTTTTTAATAAACTAGTGTGGAAAAATCATACTTCTCCCTAGAGAAGTAATTAAAATTCATTATATAAGAGAGACAAATTTAATATTTTGAAAATATAATTAAGGTATATTTTTGTATAACAATAAAATAAAAGTAATTGTTTATCGCTTGTGTAATGTTCATTGTACGATTATTAAGTTGCATACATGAATACAAAGAATCGATTACGCAAACAATCTTATTTATTTTATGTACATTATGTATTTATTTCTTTGACTTGAATCCACATTCTTAGAATAATGTAATAAATGTAAATACCACTCACTTTTCAATAAGAAATAAGGAAAGTTTAGTCATTCAATTAATAAATTTTAAGTGAATGTTAGAAAATTAGACATAGTATTTTTACTATTAATTCCTTCATTTGTTTAGTTTTTTAAGAAATGACATATTTGGAATCAAAGAAAAATTTTGTGTTCTCAAATTAATTGAAATGTTGAACAAAACCTAGCATTTCAAATGCACAAACATAGTCTAATTGCACAAATAAATACACAAACACTAGTATATATCTATGCAATTATTTGTATATCCATGTTCTAAAAAATGATGATAAACCATATATAGTCAAAGATTTATATTTGTTTGAATATTTGCTTCCCTAAGCTGTAGTGCTCTACAGTTCTATTAACAATCTTAGACTTGGTGTCTAGCAAGACCCAGCATTGAAGAACAGTACTGACCAAAATTTATAAAGCTTTAGTACACAAAGATCAACTATACAATAATGTGAATGAATTTATATATATAAGGTGATATATATATATATATAGAGAACCAAGGCATGTTTAGTCTAGCGGTTGATGCGCTTTGAATTTTCTTTGAGGTTTCATGTTCGAGCCTCTGTGCCGACGGTATATGGGATTAAGGGGAAAACTAACAACAATCTCGAGTGACGCCTCCACTTGGAGGTGAGAAACACTGGCCTTGTAGGCCTGCTGACCCTTCGCTTATAAAAACTTAAATAAAAATATATATATATATATAGAGAGAGGAGTCAGATAGATAGTCCTTTAGAGAAGACTGACCAATTGTTGGTGGCCTCTCTTTAAAAAATGTTAATGAAAGGGAAAAAACACAGCAGAGATAGGCATGCATGGTTTTCAGTGCCACAGTTGTAATGGTTATTCACTAGTCCCTCTCACTGTCCCAAACACTCACACAATTTATATATAAAATACTTTAGTTTCTTACTCAGTTTTTGCAGAGAAGCACACACAGCATCTTTCCTTTTTATGCATAGACCATTCAAGCCACTATAATGAGGAGTGAACTTGCTTGTTTCAACATTCAATACCAATTCAATTATCTTTAAATGATCATATTCGAATTCGCGGACACCTGAAAACCGATCTGAATCGAATTTTGATGGAAGAGGTTAATTTGATTAGTTTCAAGATCGGGTGGTGGGATTGTCAAGAGAAAAGTATATGGTCGGTTTGCATGGATCTAGATGTGTTAATTTCAAGTTTTGAGCCGAGTTGATAAGCAACAACAATTCAATTATATTTAAAGGTTTATATTTGAATTCGCGGGCACCTGAAAGTTTGATCTGCATTGAATTTTGGTGGAAGAAGTTTATTTGATTAGTTTCAAGATCGGACGGTGGATTTGGTCAAAAGAAAAATATAAGATCTGTTTGAAGGGATCTAGAGGTGTCAATTTCATATTTTAGGTCGGGTTGATAAGCAACAACAATTCAATTATTTTTATGGGTTTAGATTTGAATTGACGGAAACTTGAAATTCGATCTGTATTGAGTTTTGGTAGAAGAAGTTAGTTAATTTGATTAGTTTCCGGATCAAACGGGTTTTTCATGAGAAAAGTATAGGGTTTGGTCGAGAGGGTCGAGTTTTGTCACGGGAGTGCCATGCTTCCTTATATACTATCGTGTTATCGATAATTAAACACGATTTTTTGCAATCAACTAATATTTCTTACGAACTTATTGTGATTAAATTTTTGTAACGTTTGTTTTTATATATAATTAAATTTATATTTAATGACTTAATAGAGGCAAAACAAAACAAAAACTTGTAAAGTGACCAAAAAGGACCTATCTTTTTGTTAGCTTTATTTAACTCGAACCATGTGCTTCTTCTTCTCTCTCTCTCTCTCTTATTGCCTTTCAATGCCATTGCTGCTGTTTCTTTCTGGCCTTCTCCTTTTTCAGGACACATAAAAGAGAGGACCAGACACACAGAGACCAACCAGCATCTATTAAAGCCAAACTCTAAAACCCGGTTCGATCATATCGGTCCACCCGGTTCAACCGTCTAATTAAGTCATGTTGCATAGACACGGGTACGAGATACGAGACACGACAGGGATACGGCAACATGCAAATGCATAGTTATGTTAAGTCGTGTTTGCCAGTGTGTCTTAGTGGGTCGAACATCAACACTAAAGATCAAAGAAGCTCCGCAACACCTTATTTGCATTTTACGTACAACCTACTCAATGAAAAGTACAATACTATAAATAAAAAATGACCTAAACGCTCTTTAAGCGACTTCAAACAACGAAAATATATCCCTTTCGCTTGGGTCGATAAGGTTTCATTCAAGCTGTGAACATTAGCATATGGATCCAAAAATGCTTCTAATTACAACCATACTCCAAACCTGACCACATATAGAATGCAAAAATAAATATTGGAAAATTTCTAAAAATTAACAATGAAATGACCAAAACGCCCTCCAAACGACTTCTAAATGCAAAAAAAAAAAAAAACACAACATTTCACTCAATCCGTAAATATTACCATATGGATCCAAAAGTGCTTCTTATAGCACAAATCCAAACCTTGCCTCATATAAAGTGCGAAACCAAATATTCAATCAATTCCCAAAATGATCAAAACGCCCTTTAATCGACTACTGAACGCGGAAACACAACCTATTCCCGCTCGTGCCAAAGAACACCAACATTTGGATCAAGCCAAAAGTGCTCCGTCTCCTACATCAAACACCAGTACTGGTCCAGTCTGGTCCAACAAACGCTCCGATTCAACGGTTCAACCCTGAATCAACCCAAAAGTGCTCCTTCTCCTACATCTCAAACACCAGTATCACGTACCAGTGGTCCAATCCGGTCCAATCAACGCTCCCCTTCATCGGTCCAACCTCCGGACCGGACCGTACTTTGTACACATAATGAAGCAATATAATGTGAAAACAAGCATCTCCCTCTGAGCCTCTCTTTACCATTCTCACGTGGTTTCTGCAGAGAAACACATTACCAATTGAAGACAAATCAATGCCCATATCATCATCTATTCTTCTGAGTTTAAATCTCCTAAAAAAGCTAGCTGTGAATGTGATGCATCCATGGCTCTTACACTACACACAATCATTACATTCATGTAAAGCTCATCTTTTCACTTCATGCTCAAACATGCAAATATTAACTCTCACTACTCTTGAGTCCCATAAAGCAATGTGTGCTAACATTTTTTTAGTTTTATAGTAATTTACCCTATATTTGTTTGATGGTTCTTTTGCTTTTCAAGTACATCAAATTTAGTAAAATATGTAAAAATATATACATACTATTACTATAATAAAAAGTACATGTGCCCAAAAAAGACATAAGTGGGCAGGTAAAAGATATGCAAGTGTGTGAGAAAATTCTCTCTAAAATATTTAATATAAATTCAAATTCATTGCTAAATATCAAAAGCAAAATATATGTACATTTAATTTGTAATTTTAAATTTTTATTATTAAAAAATAGTTCATTGATCAACAAGTTGTCAACAAATATATTATTGGATAAAACATTATTACATGAATAAGTGTACAAAATCTACGAATAAAGTACAAAATTAGATCAACGGTCAAGGATGTCTAGACAAATTTGAAGGAGAATGAAATTCGGCGCAATATATAGTTCTATTTGTGGCGCAACCTAACTCCTCTCGATCATGTCACAAATATATAAGAGGAAAAAAAATCAATGTACATAAACGATGATTCAACGGCTTAATATTACTAGTCATTTCTCAATCAAATCACATATGTTCACACATGCGTTTGTGCACTTTGTTATTCTCTATTTCGTAAGCACTCGCATGAAGTTTAATATGATTATAAACAATAATTACAACCATGTATGTGTACATCATATGATTTTCATATTTTACAAATATCATATATGTCATGCATGAATAATTTTCTAATTTAATAAAAAATGTTTCAAATCGTATTAATATTTATCAATATAATTAGATTGTGTGTGTGTATATATAGACACATTTATATGAGTTTTGAAGGCACTTTAAAGCCAAGTGATTGTAGCTATAATCAACAAAACCAAAGCCAAGGACTCAATGCACAATGGTTAGGTTTTTGAAGGCACTTTGTGGTACAATTTGACCTATAAATTATTGGCCCTAAGATGAACTTTTAGACCAAACAAGGGTAAAAATTTTAGTAGCTTTTATGAACCTAATAATGTGGGTGTGGCCAAGACCACTATAGGGCTACATATATATTTATAGACTGTGACTTTTTTGAACATTACAAATTTAAAAGTGGGGGTCACACTCTCTCACAAGGAGGGGACCTATTCAAGTTCAATGAATTTTGGAAGCTACACATTTACATGGAGAGAGGAGGAAGGTGTTGGCTCATGTACATGTAAACTCTATTTGCAGATAATATTTATTAGTAGTTTTGCAAACATTTGTCGATCAGATTTCAGATATCTATCGATTCGAAAAAATGACAATTTTTTTTTTCAAAAAAAGTTGAGCTACACAACAGTGGGTAGCTCTCCCCTTTTTAACCCAAACTCCACTCCACCCGACGCAATGTGATTTGAACCCACGACCTCCTACGTGAAGATGTGTGTCTTGACCACTGCGCCACCCCTAGGAGGCAAAATTTAAGTAAGAATAATGAGTTCATAAACAATTATATATATTTATTTAGGATTGCTTAAAAAGGTAGACCCAGAGCAATCCAAAGAATCGAAGGCGGGACCAATCCAAAAACACGTGACTCGGACCGGACCGTTACAGATGGACCAAACTAATTATAAATTTCAAAAAAGTACATATTACACATCAAAGAAAATAATAGATTCCCAATCACCCATAATTTAGTCCTAGAAACCATATGGTTTGATCTTTATTTGTTAATTGATTACATGCTAAACTAAAAGAAAAAAAGGAGTATTGACATATATAACCTTGATGCGTGTAAGTTACAGGTAAAATCAAATGCATACATCTATCAATATCCGATAAAAATTTAGACATCTATTTATAGATTTACATACATTTATAGGTGCAAGAGATACATATAATTTACGTGTATAGAATATTACATGAAAATTTAGATTTTTTTTTTATAATTATTTTAAAAAAACTTCCATTATTAAATGAAACATTTGTATGGTCAAGGTGGGAAGGGTGGCCAAATAGGCCATTTATTTGGATAATAAGCATTTGAAATGTATGTTTTTTTTTTTTTTGAATGAAAATGTATGTTTGTAGATAGGCATGTTACATTAGATATAGCAACTATAAAAAAACAAAAACAAAAATTATATATGTATATATAGCTGGCTAAGCAAATCTAGGGTTGTGACTTGTGAACATGATGAGTCTAAGGGTCAATTCTTAATTATTAGGTGACAATTAATGAATGATAGAGATATATATGTTTGTATTAGCTACCAATCTATGTGCCTATTAGGGTTTTGAATTCATCATTCAAAATTAGCATTGATTTTTCTCAATGTAGTTGTTATTTTGCCATGACCAATCCATGGGTAAGACTGTAAAAATGTCATCTTTTTTATGTTTTGTTATTTATATGCAAACCATGCAATTAATTTGCTTCACTTTATAGGTTCTATAATTTGTTACAATCATACCATTAATTTATAGCTATTAGACATAAAATATTTCTACATATATAAAAATAAATATTAGGTTAATGTATATATTATAATACTACATTTGTCTTAATCATCAAATAATCCAATTCAAGACTCAAAACATTGAACAATTCTTAATTTTGCTATTAATTTGATGCATTCTAATTTATAGTTTCTACAATTTGTTTTTATTATACAATTAATTTATAGCAATAAAATACATGTTTGATATATAGACACACAATTTAGGTTAGAGCTGACAAAATGGACCCGCGACCCACCGGGTACCCAAAACTCAACCCATTTTTGACGAGTTCGGGTCAGAACATATCAACCAAGAAAATTTTGGACAGGTTCGGTTTGAAAAAATTATAAAGTTTTCAAGTCAGGTATACCCACAAAAAACAATGCATTTTATGACTAAAACCCGACAACCTGAAATTTTGCCACCTCTAATTTAGGCACACCATACTTGAATTTAGATTGATATTTCAAATCCAATATCAAATGCTACTCTCTAAACCATGTAAATGTACAGAATTCAGTTACAACACCATACATCGAAGAACACATAAATAATACACATTCGATTACTCGAATCATAAATAATACACATTCGATTTCTTCGATTCGAGTATTGATGTTAACACGACGTAGATGTACACAATTCAATATAGCTATATACACAAATCCCTCTCGGAATGTCCCAACCCGAGCCCCTATCTGAACCGGATATTTTTTCATATGCGTGCTTTGAAGAACAGTGAACATTACATTGTGTTAAAAATAAATGAATGCTACCACTGACCTCTACGTGTTCTTGTCCCCAACTCCAGGTCGGGTTTTCATTTTCAGAAGCGACGTCGCCGCGGGATCTTTGGACAATCTGAGATTTCCATTGACGTCTTTCATGCTATACTCCTGTACTTGAGGATTCATCACGATGCTGCACGAACCCCATGTCTCGCCACATAATTCGACGCCATAGTACGTTAAATGATCTGCTATGCTATTCCCTGTCACAGACCTGCGCAACATTGTATGTAAAAACATCGAAATCGAAATCATGTTCTTTCTATTTTCAAGGGCGTTGACAGTTAACACACGCCTATGCATACAAGACGTGTATTCTTCTTTTCAATTACCCAAAATTATCCCGGAAACATAATAGTGCAGTCATATTCCGGGGGCACTTGATTAACTGAAAATTTTGTTGTCTGAAACTCAACCCAATATCTATTTTTCTACACTTCTACGTAAATATAAGAGGAAAAAAAAACCTCATTAATTATCACACATACCCGCCTCAATGCTCTGTTGGATCCAAGAGTTTTTTAAGTTGGCCGAGTCTTACCCATTAATACCTGACTGAAACTCAGCCAAGACACAAAGAAAATGAATCCAAGTGGGTGCACTGGGATGGGTATTACTGTTAAATCGTGAGGTGGCATCTCCACGTTGGCTTGACTGAGTCTAAGCCCATAACTTTTTAGATGAGATTCTTTTTTCTTTTTTATTTTCTTTTTTTTTTATGAATATCACATACGATAAAAAGTCTTACCTACTACAGTCTGGATCTTCACCCGAACCATCACAAATTTTTTCGACGGGATATACTAAACTTCCCATTCCGATGTTATACAGCCAAACCTGAAGTTCAGAAGAAGGCTTGTATTGTATAAATTTGAATAAAAAGATACAAAACTATAACATGCTTAAAATACATAACAAAACTTACAACACCCCTCGCAAACATCAACTTTAACAAGTCAATTGTTCATAAATCAAGGTAGTGATGATAAATAAAAAAATTGGCTATTGGTGCAAAATTCACAACTCTGCTGATAATAAATCCTTTTAGGTAGCGTAGAATAGAATCTTTGTTCACATAGGAGAATACAGGATGGGAATGGGAATGAGATTCTCATTCATGTTTGGTTTAGAACCTTTTAGTCATAAAAATGGCTTCCCATCAAAAAAATAATCCAAACGATGCCTTAGTTCTTGAAATCCGCCTAAAAGAGTTGGGCCACATAAGGCAGATCAATCAAGATGACTCTAATGCTTTATTTTCATTTTGGATGAAGCAAATGGCAAATGGCAAAGTCAATTAATAACATTAGTAATGAAACTCTTACCTCTCTAGGAAAGTGGTGGTACGTCTTTTGAGGGAAATAAGTATAGTATGGCGGTAAATGAGGCACGATATCGTGTTCGTGTGTAACTCGGATAGTATTTGGCATGATTTTGCTATAACATGATGCGAAAGCTGCATTTCCAATACGAGGTTGTCCAAATGTCATAACCAAGACATTCTCAGCTTCATTATGAATCTGGGGATGAGCAAATGTTACTTCGATGAAGCAATAACAAATAGCAGCAGCATGGCCACAAACATATTCTTTATGTAAATATGTAATATCCAAAAAAAACTCAGGCAACTGACAAATTTAATAGAAAAAAGACAAAAAAAGTGCCAAAATAAAGAAAGCAGTACATCCTAAACTTCTCATATAGAGCTTCTGTGTTATAGAGAAAAGGAAAACATGCAAAAACATATGTAGAGTCATAAGAGAAAGTATTTATTTACTTTGAGATCAAGCCCACAAAAGGAGGCCATAGCCCCTCCCATTGAATGCCCTGTCACCATGATGTCAATATTCCCATATAACTCCTTTGCTCTTTTAACAGCTTGTAGAATTCCAGAGCGCATGGTTGTGTTGTGATAAGCAAAATAAAATCCATGGTGCACCTGCAACAATGTACACATTATATATATAAACTTAGTATCACTGTACGAGAGAGAGAGAGAGAGAGAGAGAGAGAGAGAGAGAGAGACCATTGCACCAGGCATGCCTGGGTAGTTGACATCAAGCTGTTTCCAGTATAGATCTTCAACCCAATTCTGTATGCTGTGGATGTAAAAATATCAACCAATCAGCAATAAGTTTCATGGAATGAATCAAAATAAAACATGGTCTAGGAAAGGTTAACTTCATATCACCAATTTAACTCATATACATTCTAACTTAGAATCTTAGATGTGATCCAAGTTTTTTCATATCCTACACCATGATATCAAATAGACCACCACAACCAGCATATCTTTGATACTCACTTTTGATGAGAACAAAAAAAAAATAATAATAATTAAGTTAAGAAAGGGTAGTTTAGTACTCAAATAGTATTTTCATAAAGCTCTTTAAGGTCTAGCTCAGTTGTGCAAATATATGAAATTTTAAAGTCATGTTGTTTGGAAGGTCATAACGTGATGTTTCATAGGCAGTCCTTGTTACAAAAATGAAGGGGAGAGAGTATCAGAATACTGATAACTTATTTATGATAAACTGAAAATTGTAAAGCCATATTCATCATTCTAGGTTACACAAATGGCATAATTTTCAAATTTCAAACCTGTGTTCCTGTGTTCCTCTAAATGCAATTACTATAGCATTAAGATCCTCTGCCACACCAACAAAAGCCTACAATACAGAGCCAATATATGAGAATATAAAACAACTAAAACTTAAAAAATACTTTAACTCAATAACAGGAAGAGTCCATACTACTATTCAGGAGGCTATAAACTATGAGAAATTTACCTGTAAGCAATGCTGGACATCAACGATAAGCTCAATTATTTCGAAGCCCTGTTTGCCATTAGAAGTAATCATTATAAGGCCAATAATTGTGGTGACATATTTTAGCATGTATTGAACTATAATTAAATCTTATAGTTACTTTATGAAATGACATAAATGTTAAGATATAAATCTTATGTACCTTCGTTAAACCATCGCATCTTGAGCATGTCCAAGTAAATAATTCTGTTAAATCTGACATGTACACCTGCAAGTAGAACTTGTTTCTAGTTAAAAGCTTCATGATGTTGAATCTCAGTACTCTAGATCTATATTCCAACAAATCATAACTTGGGAGCATTTTCTTGACAGTCTTTTTGGTAAGGAGTTCAATGAGCATCATTCCAACTTCAGTGCACCACAAAACACAGTTTGGGGCAAGAACTTCATTATGATCTTGACATGGAGTTCAAAATGTACTATAGATATTCATGACTCAACAAACCTTTAGCTAGGAGACAAGAGATACAACTCTCCAATTAGCAGTCAGGGGTAAGAACTTCATTATTATTTTGGCATTACCTCCTACATAGGGGGCGTCTTATTTTACTTCTAATTTGCTACAGTTGGTGAAAATCATTGTCTAGGACAATGCATTTGTAGCAAACCTTTGTTCGTTTATTTGACCCCATGATCACACATGTGCTCACACCACATAGACATCCATTCCGTAATATGATAACATTTACTTATCATTACAATTCTTCTCATAGCAAACATACCGCTGAAGCATACTCCACCAATATTGTGGCAAGAGTGTGATTGTAGTGAGGGAAATGTACAATGTCCTTATCCTTGACCTTGAGCTCTGCAGTTATCAAGAAATAATACTATATTGAACTCTTCATATCCCATAACATGAAAGTTTACATTCTTAAACAACGTGCAATGGCATAAATCATTATTTTTTAGAAACAATAACTTTATGCACAACAATTTCAGGATACATAATGCTGGCCAGAAACCCATCAATATTCTTACTTTCTTCCCACCTCTTACACCAAGAATGAGAAAAAATCTACATTCATGTGGAATGAGATACTTGTACAAGCAATATGTGTTATAACCACCTGAAGTGAGGATTATACCACCATTGTGAACATTGAACTGACCCATTAGTTGAGTGAATGATAACCTCAAGTGATAATCTATCTTAATGTGGATTATACAACACGGTGTGTCACCTCAATAATTCATTTACCCATATAAAGCAATATTGACAATATAAACAAAAATCCAACTCAATCACGGTCCTTACATATCTTCTCATTCATAGATGATTCATTATACTACAACAACTTCACTACCAACAATCAAGCCATTATCTAACTAAGTTGGGGTCAGCTACATCTACATGAGTCCCTTACCAATACTTATTGGGATCTTCTACTCGTATTTTCCTCCTCTACTCTATCTTATCTACCACTACCTCGTTTGTCACGTCATGCATTATCACATCTTCTCTTATTACTCCATCCATACCGAAATGAGTGTCCATTTCTTATAAAATTGTCTCAAAATGAGTGTTCGTTTTTCTATTTATAAATTTATTTATAAGTGAACTACCTTAAGATAAGTTAATTAGAACTCTAAGGGGTTTGAACATGAGTGAGGTTATCATGAGCAAAGTACAACTCCAACTAACTTATCATTATATTTTACAAAAATAAGATAATGGACACTTATTTTGGGACGGAGTGAGTAACTTTATTCTATATTACCTTAAGCCCAACTCTAACTTTTTAGTTTCTCGTAACTCTATTCTCTCACCTTTCCTCACATAGTCACTAACCTCCCTATGCTATAGATGTCCAAAATATTTTAGTAGATTTTCCATCATTTTATCTACAAACTAAACCTTACCCAAAGCTTGCTTGGTTATCTTGATCCCAAAATCTTATCATCCTTACCTACCTCAAGTTTACCTGTTATAACCACACAAAACGTAAGGAAGAGGATTGATGCATATGCACTTCGTCCATCTGTTTTACATGTGCTTTTTTTACAGTCTATAATCAATGGACTTGCATACATTTATCACCAAACTTACAAACACTTGTCGATAAGCAAAATTGAACTTGCAGAGACTTCCATACATTTTTTGTGTGATAAAATTAAAGTGTAACTAGACAATACTGAATTTACAACTACTTATTATAGGACATGCGCACATTTATTGGTGTGAAAAGAGTACCAAATGTTTCCAAAAACCTAATTTAAACGCTGTGCAATGCACAGAAATTAACAATCTATCAACAACAACAAAACAAAGAGAAAGTGGACATTTTTTGGGTATACATTTTTCTATGTTACCTTCAGCCCATCATAAGTTTTTAGTTTCTCATCACTCAATCCTCTCACCTTTCTCACATAGTAACTAACCTCCCTACCCAACAAATGTCCAAACCACCTTACTAAACTTTCCATCATCTTATCTTCAATTAAAGCTACCCCAACTCCAGCTCAGATAGCTCTACCCCAAAATCTTATCATCCTCACCTACCCCAAACCCACCTATTATAACCACAAAAATCTAATTTAACACTACACAATGCACCACAAATTAACAATCAAACAATCCATAAAATAATTATAAAAAAACATAGAGAACTAATATCTGATCATGGAAGCTTAGAGAGTTCACCTCTAGAACTAGAATCAGAAACATAAACCATACAAACAACCATGATCACCATTTTTTTTATAAAATACATATTCACACATAACTAACTAACCAAAATAGAAAGTAAACAATTATTTCAAAACCGATTTAGTATCTAA
>JAYMTF010002888.1:0-16742 GCA_036897485.1 Pelargonium nanum | reverse complement strand
AAGTCACTTTTAATCTAAACTACGTAGTTTTTAGGGATGCACTGATGTAAGGTTACATCAGTGCACTGACACCCATTAACCCCTTATTTATATTGGGTTAGAATTAATGTAGTGTGCTTGGAAGAAGGTTTATTAAATGTAAAAAGATTTACAATGCCATTGAATGTTTATTCATGTGGGTTGTGTGTTGGAAAAGCATACTAGTAATAATGGTAGTGTGTTGAGAAGAATGTTTCTTGTCTATTCCTGTATTGAGAAAGTGTGTTTGCATACTGGTATTAATTGTAGTGTGTTGGGAAGAATGTTTGAATTGTCTTATCAATTATTATATTGAAAAAGTGGGTTGTCAACAATCGACAATTAGTTTTTTCATTTTCTACCGGCAACACCAACACTTGAAAAGAAGTTCGAACCTAAGATCTCAAGTGGATCAAATATATTTAACCTGTATCAAACACCTTAAACCATGGGCCGATTGTTGACAACCTTTCATTGCAAATATGATACTCATTCTTACACATTTTATTGTTTCCACAACCCATCTTTGGATTCCATCAACATCAGCTGTCTTATTGGTGACTGCTGCTCTCTTCATAGTCCATAGATTGTAAGATCTTCTCTGCATGCCCATTTCAATATACAAACAAACTAAATCTCATACAATACACAGATGATGAAAAGTCAGACATATCAACCTTTTTTTCTCAGAAGAAGCAAAGCCCTCTTTACATTGAAATTATTGGTATTGCTGTTAAGGAACAAGACAAAATGGCATTGGCTGGTTTCTCTTTAGCCAACTCTAACAGTAACTACATTGCTACTTGCTGCTACTACTACTACTGCTACATACATATACTGATGATAATACATAGTTACAGACTGACTGACAGACAGACCTTTTATTTACCCTAAACTCAATACTCTTTGTAATCAAATATTTTAACCCGTCCTCGTCCATTTTCTACAATATTCGTCGTCCAAAGAGTTGTAAACAACCCTTCCTCCTAACTTCTCAGGGTCAGTTTCTCTAAAACTACTACTTCCTAACTTTCTATACTGTTTAGTAGTTGAGTCAGTATCCAAAAAAGGAACACTTCTCTTGCCCTCAAAACTTGCATATTCGGTACTACAACCATACCGCTCTGTGTCTGCAAGAGGTGAATGCCTCGAGTACAAGGGCGAGGGAGACGATGATGAAGTGTCCGAATCAGAAGAATTTCTCCAGGGGCTGTTCCAACCACCGCCATACCCCAAATCACCGAATATGTAGTCAGAAAAATCATCAGTGCTGGTGGAGTCCCTGGTGCTCTCAGTACTGCACGAACCCGCATCAGAGTTGCTGCTAATAAGGGATGAGTTGTCACTTGATGAGTCCACTTCCAAAATCTTTTGAAGCCGATTGAAATTTGTGTAAAATGAATCATAGCTCGCTGAACCGTCCAAAGAAACTGGACTGGGGAGTTGGACAAAACTTGGATCTGCTATGGTGACCCTTGATTTTGACGCGGTAATCTTTCCACTGTTTTTGGACGGTGTAGCTTTAACTTTGGGATCAGGAGTTACAATTCTGTTCTTTATCGATCTCGGGGCCCTTGGTGAGCACCTACAAAAGGCAGTGGAATTGGTTAAAACATCACAAATAGCAAGGTTGTGTGGGTCTTAAATCAACAAAATGTAAAGCTCCAGAGTATTATTACCTCGAGTAAAGAAGCATGTATGCCCCTTTCGTCAAAACCCTTTCAAGTTCCACAGCCGTCACCTACCCAACCATGGAAAACAAAACGATTTCAATTATGAATTATACTTGGAAATTGTTGTTGCCGTACTACAAAACTAACATATAACTTTATACAAAGCAAGGCATAGATGTATAATAGAATAGAACTATAGCAGAGTAACTCATAAATCAAATAGAATTAGGGACAAGCTAGTAAATTCTACAAATTGTTTGGGCAAAGATCTGTGACCCAACTAGTCTGCCCATCTGAGTAAATTTAGAGAGATTGTCAGTTCAAAAACCTCTTCTCTCAAATGTCTATTGCTTCTAAAAAACAATAATTCAAGTTGTCGCATGACCAAGTGAAGAGAGTCAAAACTAAATTCAAATAAAGGGAAAGTGTAAGGAGGAAAAATAAAATGATAATATAGACGAACTTTGCTTGAGGACCAGTGATGAAAAAAACGTACCGTGCTATCATCAATCTTGAACCACTTGTTTTGGATGTTCTTAACATAGCACACATAATGCCCAGAAAAGGCAGAATTCATGATATCCAAATGAACAACTACCCCGCAAAGCCTGTATATTGGAGATTTATCACTTGTACCAGTCATATATGGGGCCAAGTCAAGTATCTCTGGGAATCGGATCGACTTATTGAGCTTTCCAAATTTACCAGACTGTAAAAAATACGCGCAGAAAAAATAATAAGAATCTGAAAACAACAGAACACATTGATATCCTTGATTTAAAGTATTACCTGAAACCGCTTCAATGCAATGGTAAGGACATTGGGAGCCTCCAACACTGTTAGCTTCTTTTTGGCCTTCTCATAAGATTTACATCTGATTAAAACAATGGTAGGAAAAATGCAAATAGATTATCATCAAATCTACCAGACTAAATAAGGCAATTGTAAGAATAATTATTAAGAATATAAAACAAGAAAATGACACGGCACGAATGAGTTTTCAGTGAAACATATTCAAACAGTAGAAAAAGAACACACCTACTACAGTAGTACTTGTTTTCACCATCTAAAACTTCAGTCCCTGTAAATTGTCGGAGAGCCTCTTCCAAGGTTCCTATATCTCCTTCTATTTCAACTGTAAGATCCATCATTCTTTCTTGCCTCTCAGACTTGCCTTGACATTTCGTGCATTGTATCTGCAAATAACAATAACAAATACATAGATCATATCCATGTTCCAGACCTTGCCTCATGGTTTCCAGCAAGATGCATATATTAACCAAGGATTTCCGTAAGGGACTGTCAACAAAACAGCTAACTATGAAACAGTTAATGTAATGTTCATGTGCTAGACAATACCTTAGATCGAAGATAACCTCCAAATGTAAGGCCTATAAGAGTAGTTTCTTCATCAGGAGAGCCTGGTTTTGCACCAGCCTCCTTGAGGCAGACAGATTGCATAGTGTCAACAGCATACCTGCAGATCCCAGTCAAAACAATAAAACTAAAGACATCATAAAATATAAAACCCAGCAATTCATAGAAACTCTGGATATAGAAAAGTTATAGTCACCTTAAGAACTCATGTGCATCTTCTTCTCTCCCATGACCAAGTTGACTTCCAATGTTCTGTAGTTGGGACAGTATCCTAATTGGAGAAAGTGGAGAATTTCCTTCCTTTGCTTTTAGAATCAGGCTTTCAAACTCGCAAGTGAAACACCAATCTTTCTTTGCGCCTGATACAGAAAAGTGATTTAGGACATGGTACATAGGAAATGCTATAAATAGATTCTGAAAATTCTAGGATATAATAAATGAACATTAAACATCAGGGTTAGAAACTTACATGCTTTAGAATGGAGTCCTTGGAGGAAATAAGCAGTAAGAGGTGGGGTAAACGTCAAGCACTGAAGCACGGCATTGGCATAACAGCTACAGAAAAAACGGACATCTTAAAATAGCATGAGAAAAGAAAACACAAATAATTGTAACATAAGAAATATATAAATATTTATCACAACCTGAAGCAGGAATATAATTTTATGGCCAAATTGCACATAGTAGAGGACTAAGAGGAGTAGGGGTAATTTCTTCCATGTACAATTCAGAATACTAAAAGTTTTGCTCAAACTCATAAAAGTCCCAATGGAGACTGAACAAAAGTAAAATGTAAGAAATATATCTCTAATCTCCATCAAAAGCTCACATCATCCATTAAATAAACAAAACATATAGTTCATACACACCAAGTATTAACAGGGATATCAGCATATAAACCAACACACAAGCATACAAATGCATCAGGTCACATGCCAGAATACTCATCATGCAAAAACCTCAGTATCTATATTTATCCTTAAAATGCAGGAGACCCTTTCACTATCTTGAGAATTATCAGGCAATATCCTGAGAAATATTAACTACTTTAGGTGCAGAAGAAATATAACATTAGGCATAAAATTTTAAAACAGCACTGCTGAGTGCTGATTGAAAACACAACAAAAGAGTTTTTTGTTTAAAGTATTTATGGGCATCTCTAGTCTACATGATAAATAAACTAGCTGATGCAGATATGATTCATTTTGAGGTAAAAAGCTGATGAGCAAACACAGTGAAAAACTGAAAAATTGTCAGAAATACAACCACTTGAAACAAAGAACATCATTTAAATATTACTATTTGTAAGAACTGTTTCAATTACCTGTTCCCACAGTTTACTAGGCCACACGGAAGAAGTTCGACCTTGTTCCAATTATAAAGTTTGACAAATGTATCATATGGAAAGAGACCCTACAAAAAAAAAAAAGAAAACAAGCATTCAACTTATATTCCTAAAATACATTGTAAGTGTGAAACAGAAAAGCAGTAACAACGCAATACCTTGTCATTATATCTTCCGGCAATCTCACTCCCAACAGTAAACGAATTGTGTTTTGGTTTAGACCCTCTAAACTGATCAACGACTTTCCACATAGAAGTTTTCAAACCATTCTTGGCATTTGGTAAGTAACTAGCACCTTCAGACGATACAGCAGCACTCGCATGATTACTGTCAGTTTTTCCAGATTTCCCACTCAGAACTGTATTTCCTCCAGTAGATGATGATTGAACATCAGAACCACTGGACTTGGAAGAAACTGATGTCTTGCCCATAGCATTAGCAACATGATTTGGCCTCTGAGAACTTGAAGATGGCAAGCTGGTGACATGTCCAGCATCTGCATTTGAAGATCTGCCTCCATTGTCAAAAGATGGATGACGAATGGAAGAGGATGATAATGACTGGACCTTAACGGACTTTGATGCAAAAGAACCAGTGTTTCCATCCTTATCATTAGATCTTCCACATTTCAAGGAGGAAGAGTCCCTAACATTTGCAGCATTTGTATTAATCTTTTCTGAGAAAGATGTCCCATCAATAGGTACACTGGTCCCCAAAGAGACTGGAAGAACATCTTTTGACTCAAGGCCTTCACCACGTGCACCAGATGGAGAAATGGTACTTCCGGACAGCTTAAATGAGAATTTCAGGACAGAATTAGAATCCAGCATATTGTTATTACCAGCTCCAGAGGAGTTGGACAGACAAGATTCGACATCAGCATCGTCTTCAGACCCGGAGTTAAGAGCTCTCTCCCAAAAGCCAGAAGATGATGTACAGGGCTCTGCAACTGAACCCCCGGCCATACAACTGGATCTCAGACCTGAGGAATTAGTTGAGGCGTGTTTAGCCTTAGAGTTACTACAGTCAGATTTGGTCTGATTGACTTTACTTAAACTAGTAAACTTATTTACAGAATCGACCAAACTGGAAAACTTTGGAGATAGTGGCTTAGTTTTATCCAGGTTGTCAGCACTATCAGTGCTCTCAATGTCAACGGCAGTTTCGGCAGACATCTGTCCATCTGGTTTTTCAGGATCAAGTGAATTAATGCTCTCACTAACAGAAACATCATCAGAAGAGTCACTCCCTGAACAGGAAGTAGAGAATCCAGAAAATATGGACCCAGAAGATTCTGAAGTAGAGTTTGATCCCTTCCCATGAGCAAGAAACTCAACCTTTATATCATCATCGTCATCATTTTCGGATGGTATTTCAGGACAGCAACTGGAATTAGACAACACAGGTTCTGTACTGAATGTTTCAACTGGTTTCTCAAGCTGCCTGTCTTCAGTCCCGGTTCTTTCACTGGAAATTAGAGATTCATCTTGCTCAGTCGCCTTACAACCATAGTTCTTTCCTGCATCAGTAGTCCAGTTAGCGATGGGTGCAGGGTGGCACTCTTCCCTGTGACCTTGACG
This sequence comes from Pelargonium nanum, assembly GCA_036897485.1. Taxonomy (NCBI): domain Eukaryota; kingdom Viridiplantae; phylum Streptophyta; class Magnoliopsida; order Geraniales; family Geraniaceae; genus Pelargonium; species Pelargonium nanum. The sequence goes on along the minus strand of JAYMTF010002888.1, from coordinate 10,749 downwards.
CCAGTGGACAATTTGACATTTTCCAGAACTGGATCATTTAAATTCAATATAATGAGGATATGACATCATAACATCATTTCTCAGCCATAATATAAAAGATGTCAATCAATTTATTCAGGCATAAGATCGTAATAACAGAAAATTCTAAGTAATCAGCTTGTCTTGATATCGGATTATCAACAATAATGTAGTAATGATCTCGAAAATAATTTCATATCCTTGTCCAGACATAGAACCTTGGATCTATAGTACAGCCTTGACCAATAAATAAAAGAGAGATTATTAGAGTAGTGACATCATTTTAAATGAACTCATACTAACTGTTCTGTTAGCTTACTATAAATTTCTGCAGATAGTATCATAAAGATAGTGTCTTTGCCACATTTTACATTAAAACTTTAAGCTTAGGCAACTTGATTAGATGTTGTAGGTTACATTAAAATGGATGGCAAATAATACATTACTGAACATATGTTTGTCAATGCAGATTTTTACCAAGTGAGGAGATAAAAGGCACGTCCAGACAAGCAATTTCTCTCCTAACCAGAACAAGAGTCTGAAGCAAAGAATCAGGTTCTCCTAACAATGACTATTCACATCAAACCCCCAAACAATCAATAAACATGATACTCACTAAATTCCCCTAAAATAATAGAGCATACAACACCAAATTTCTAAAATTGAACGAATTTGTCCCATCAATGACAATCTAAGTAACAAATACAGCACAATTTGAACCCAATTTTAACAAAATCAGCAATTGAAGCCAATAGAGTCTCAAAATGGCGAAATTGACATACCAGTACCGGACCGCCTTGCAGCGGGCACACCTAGTGGTGGTAGGGCTATAACACACGGCGCATTGATAGCTGGGCGCAGCCGGAACCGGCGCATAGGTCGCGGAAGCCTCATACTCGGCTCTGGCAGCTTCCTCAGCGGCCAAAACGAGGAGGCGCTTGATCTCCTCTTGCCTGGCCTGCCCCTGCCGCCATTTCCGGCGAAAGACGAAGCCGATCACCACCGGAACAAGCAGGCATGCCACAAGGACCAGGCTCGAAAACCCTAGAGCCCCGGTAACAAGCATTTAGCCTCCTCCAGGAGCAAGAACACACATCCAGACAAAACAGCAAACCCTAATCTCTTCCTCCTGATGCAAACACCACACATAGATTCACCAAATTCACTCCGGAGAACGCCAATTGCAGCGCATGCAGAGACGTGGATCCACAGATCACCGCCGACCGACGGTGGCGATGACGGTGGCGCGTGAGATTGAAAATTGATAGATTAATATAAAAGAAAAATTGGGGAAATGGAAAGGAAATTTATGGGTGAGCATAAAGGAAAGTGAGATGAGAAAAAAAGGAGAAATTGGAAATTAAAAAATGATGGTTGAAGGATTTGGGAAAGGAATTTAGTTTTGGGGGACATGGGGAGGCGTGAATTCTTTGGCCAGCAAATATTCGGATCGGGGACCACCGAACCGGGTTTTTTTGTCAACCTCCGGTTCGGTCCGAATCTGAAAGGGACTGGATTGGACGTTTGCCTGTGAAGCATGTGACGATCCGACGGTGGGGATGGGACTTGTGTTGTTGTGATTGGTGATGATGGTTGTACCGTATTTTTCAGTCAATATTTAAGTGAGTGCCCCAATTGCTATTGCTATATTGTTTTCTTAAAGAAACATAACATACAATTTTGTTTAAAATATCATTTTACAAAATAACATAACTAGTATAGGGTAACATGAATCTCAACCGTTATAAATTGGTTGAGACTCTCAGCCAATAGACATACGGAATGAATTTAGACTGAGCGTTCTGCACCCACAAATTCGTTGAGACGGGTATGACTGTTAATCTGTGACGTGACATCATCTCATTGGTCATGATTTATTGGCTGAGAATCTCATCCAATAAATTATGGCTGAGATTCTTTTTCTTCATTAGTGTATCATAGATAATAAAGGGTCTTACTTGTATTTTTTTTTTCTTAATAGTTACGTATTCATAGCAGACATTATATCAACAGTTCTAACTTATATTTTTTCTAAGTTAGCTCAAATAAATGGTCCACAAAAGTGACAAAACTCTTTCTATCAAGTTTTAATTTATACTTTTTCTAAGTTAGCTCAAATAAATATCTCATGTTCATGAAAAGAATTACATGTTTTTTTTTATGATATGTCAATGTGTATTCAATAAATAAATAAATAATCATGTATTGTTTCTAACAAAAGAATAAATTGTATTTTAAGATATGACTCAATAGTCAATACACATCTCTCTATAAGGTGTCATTGGTTCAACTCTCATTGAGTTAGAGAGATGAGTTTGGGGATGAAAAGAGAGATACATCTTTTGTGTAGCTTAGTTGATTCATAAAAACAAGAAAAAAAGGTAAACAATATTTTGTATAACTTAAGCAAAATAAGATAAAAGCGGATAACTTTTTTTTTTTTAACGCAAATGGATAATTTCATTTAATAACACTCATGTACATTTGTTCACCTAAATTTAACGTCCTACAGGTCGTTAGATTCAACAATTTTACCATCTCAAAATAATTGTTATATTTTTTTATTTGCTCTTTATACTTTTTATTTAAGAAAATCAAATATTCTTATTTAACAAAATATAAATAGTCATTTTATTTTATTTTATTTTAATATTAGATACTTGTTTTGTCCAATTGGTGGGTGTGGGTCACATTCATAGAATTTAACTTGTAAGTTTTAACCATCCAAACAAGTAAGTTCACAATCCATACTAGGAGGTGCGGATTGGTCGAAGAAGCCATGGCATTTCCTTTTTTATTATGTTTGCTGTGACTTTCTCTAATTGAACTCTCCTACCCATTTTGACTTAATTATACTCAAATTTGACTAGTTTTTTTATCCATTAGATTATAGTCTCTTTCACTTAACCCAACATATCAATCGGAAAAATAACATACATACGCCTCATATTTTACTCAAATGTTTCTTTTGAACAACCATTGAAAACATGTGTAACAAATTTATAAAATTTAACATTATTATTATAATATATGTTTTTTTTAGTGAAATTATTAAAAGTTGAGCTACACAACACTGTAAAAAAACATTATTATCACTGAAATTTTCCTCAATGGCACACTTTAGTGATGCTTTTCAATTCATCGCCAATCTAATGGTCGTTAAATTTAGCGACTGATTTACGATCGATGTGTCTCTTTGACCAAGGGTCAAAAAAAGGACATTGGAGTGCACGTTGCGTGGAAGTTTTGTGAATGTTGGCGTCTTGGGGCCGTGCTTTCTCACTTGATATTTTCTTGGACTATGCTTTCACCTGAGAGTTTGGACTTAAGTACCCAAGGCCTTCACACCACATGGTAGCACATAGATAAGTAAAACTCAAGGCAGGGCCTTGGATTTCAACTCTGGCCGGGATGAGAGTAAACATATCTACTATTATGAAACATGGCCTATGAATGTGAATTATAGTAGAATTGAGAGATACTAGCTGTGTGAATTATACAAATGAATTTCAAATGTAGAGGAAAATAATATTTATCTCATAGTTGGATGGGGTATATATACTCACAAAATCAAGATGTAACAGACGATGTTTCGCCTTGTGATTTGTTGTTAAGAATGACAATTTCATGATATCATATATATGTCATGAACTAAAATGATGGCTTTGTGCACCACATGACGTTGTCATGTTGATGCGAGAATTATCTTGTGATAATGTAGCGTTCAAGCCCATTGATGATGCGGTGATGATGTCAGCGCAATAGAGAGATGATGGTGTCACAATTGTAGAGCCATTAAGGCATGAAAGTTGCTAAAAGACGCTGATAAAAAAGAAGTCACTAAAAGACCAAGTTTGAGAGGTTACCCCAAGTGTATCATGCATGTAGCCTTTGTGTGTACTTACCAACAAAGCATAGTACGAGGGTATCAAAGTTTACCGATTGGCATACCTTGCCTAAAGGACGGAGAACCAAATAGCAAAATATCTCGGTGCCGACTGGGGTTTAAGGCTTAGCTCGGATCATATCATATTGTAGTCATAAAAGCCTTGGAGTAGGGGTGTTCATCAATTGGGGCGGATCAGATTCTTGGACCCAACCGAACCAGAACTGACTCATACTAAATGGATTATGCCCAATTTGGTCTCTTGCAAAAACTTTTAGTCCAAATTCCATCAAGATCGGATTCACATTTTTAGTTAGTTTTCAAGTCTTATGAATTTTTTCTTGGATAAAATCATTTTCAAGCTCAACAACCAATTTTAAACATTATTTATCATCGGTTTCACTTCAATTCCACATATTTTATTCTTTTCAAAACCTTTCCACTAAAAAAACATTTTCCCAACTTTCGGTCCAATCAGTCCGATTTTGGAACCAGTTTCTAAACATGACACACATTGAAATATTTAACAAAAATTGCAACAACTCCACGTAAATTGATTCGTAATACTAACTCCTAACCACGGAAACTTTACAACTTACCATCCACCAAAAAAAGTGGTAATAGTATGGTGAGGTTTTACACAACTAAAAGTCTAAAAGAAACAAAAAGTGAATAGTGAAACAATTAATTACCTGAGGTAACTTGCAAGACTTGGCTTGGGCTTCATATGGAAATATAATTAATAGTTATTAATATAGTGATAATTGTTACTAGATCTATCTTTCTTATAGGTGCAGAAAAATTGTTGTATCCTAACTATTAAGGTCCAATTTCAACTACTTTCATAAATGACTGTCATTTTCTCATTGTTTTAGTAACATATAATTCAAAAGGAAATGCTTTATTCATCAATTTGTTACAAAGTCACAACTTTCTGCAACAGCAAAAACACTAAAGTAAAACTATTGGTGCCTAATTGAAGTAATTTTTTCTCCTCGCAATTAGTATAGCGATTTTACATTTCTCGTGCAGAAATAATATATAAAAAAAAAACCACATCAATCTTCTATTTGTGCTGTTTTGAAAGTCGGACTGAGTTTTCGTATGACTACAAATTGTTCTTAACTTTTATAGCGGGGTGGTCTCTTGAATTTGTAGATTGTGGTCTTTCTCGCTAAAACAGCGAGCTCTTGCTTGACAACAAATTAAGATGTTGTAATTAGGACTTGCAGAGCGGCAACGATGTAAATTCGCATTGAATTTTTCTATTGTTATGTGCGCATGGAAGCATGAGATATATTTTGTGGCGATAATGATGTTTGCAGAAAATGAGAATAGATCACTTTGGAATGTGATGATTCAACCGGAGCCCTCAGATCTGCCTTCAAGTTTGTTGTCGAATCAGATGGCTGACCTGGCGGTGGCAAGGGGCGGTTGGCAGAGACTTTCATGTGGTCGTTTTAAGCTCCAAATGCAATAGTTGTCAGTAGTTCGAGTTATTCAAGCTGGGGGAGAATTCTAGTGCCTTCAACTTGATTATTCAAGCTGATGAGGGACACTATAGTGTCTTCGGTTTGATTATTCATAATATTTTGTCTATTATTGCTCAGTTTAGTAGTGACAATTTTTTGTTTACATATTAGTATGCGAAATGAGTGACTCATGAGCAGATTTATATCGTTTTTTGTTATTGTCTCATTTAAGTTAATAAATTATTAGCATTTTTCTGTAAAAAAATATCAATCACATTTTGTAGATTCAGAAACAAACTTGGGCATTCGGCAAAGCCATTGGGTCAGAGTTGGAGACATAATTTTCTATGTTTTGGGTCTGTATTGGTCATAGGTCCACAATGGCTTGCAGCACCAACAAGCAAGATTCATGAATGAGTCAAACAAATAAAAATAAAATGAGTTTAAATTAAAACACATTTGCACTACATTATAAAACATTATGGTATATAAATATCCCATAAATTACTATCCTTCTTGCTATATTGATAGATGAGATGATATGCTTATACGATAGTTCTTCGTTATATGAAGTTTTCTTCTTAACTTTTACCGCTTCATCTTTCACACACTTTGTATTGTTTCTGCCTTAAGGCTGATAGATTAATTTTTATTTCAAGCGAATCAAATCAATCTTCAGGCATGAGCCACCATTGGGAGACATTTCAGGATTACTCAATTACATCATATGAATAAACACGTCTTTTAATGTGAGTATTTACCCTCACGTGCAACACAAATATGTTTAAAAGTTTTTATTTGAATATAGAGTATTGTAAAACGAGCTAGCTTGCTAGAGAAAACTTTGTCTAACATTCAATTTCTATATACACATGTTTTGAACCGAGACCTTGCATGAGTATATGGCTAAATTTGTACTAGCTATATATCTTTGTTAATTGGTTTTTGAAGAGTCTCGTAGATATGGGTGATAACGCGATTTTATATCGAGTTATGCACCATTTATCTTATCTTATTTTATTGGTTTTCTCATGATATATCTACATTTTTGCAATGTTTTTAGGTAATTTGAATCATATGTGCATGTATGTTAAACTCTCATGTTTTTTGTATTTTCTTGTCACATTTACGCATTATTACTTGAATATTTTGATCTTGCGCGTGTTTTATTTTTTATATTATCAAGTACCGCATGATACATGACAAGAAAAGCATCAATGTGACTTTAGAATATCAAACTATGACTACAAGTCTACTATATATTTAGTAATTAAAACAACAATCTCGTGCAAAGATGGCCATCAAACTCACATTTTTTTACTTTATCATCATTTCTTAATAAAATTGATATTAATAACTCCATTGGCCTATGAAATTAATTACTATTACATAAAAATATTGTTTTCACAAATTGAGTTAAAATGCCTCATATTTAAAGAAAACAAAAGTTGAGACTAATCGATATACTAGTTGAACTACCTATTCACTAACTTAATTTTTCGGACACAAGAAAATTTTAATATTGTATTTGAACCGGTTTGATATGAAATTATTGCCTCATTTTATATTATAAAATACATAAATTACTTTAAGATAGTTATCTATAACTCGGTCGATGAATTTGTCACGCTAAATACATGTGTGAGAGTATATATGAAAAGAATATGTTCACTTCATAAGTTGCATATTTAATGTTCACTATTCACAATGCCATCTCTTTGTCCATTAGTATATGTCTCACTCATATTCTCCATAATCAAGTCCAATAATTAAGTTTTGATGATCACCTTATAATATATATAGTATAATTGTTCTGTTACATATTTAATATTTGTTTTCAATGCATGAATGTATATTTATTCTCTTTCTTGGTATTTTTCAATAAACCAACTACCAACTCTTTACAAAAACATATTTCGAATTTAATCTCATTGACTTAACTGAAAATTGTTCATCTCTTATGAATATATAAAAGATGGTCCTTTTCACTTGATAATTAACAGTTTAAAGCATCTTTGTCCACGCAAAATTTAAATAAATTGAAACTGGTCATCATTTTATTGTTTTATCATTATGCTAGACAGTATATAAGATAAATTATAATAAGGTCATGCTCATTCATATAAATATACTGCAACTAATTACTGAATTTTTTTTTTTGATTGACAACTAATTACTGGTTTTAAATAAAGGTCCTTTAATTAAATTTTCGGCAAGATTGAATCTAATTCCTGTCTAAGCATGCATGCATGCACCAATTAATTATGTTCAATGAAAATAAATTGTACCTTCACAACTGCGATAATAGTACTATAATGAGATTTTTTACAGATTTGATATGTCAAATATAAATAATTTGCTTTGATGGGTGAAATATTTAATTTATCTAAATGGAAAAATAATGTTACACCTTCCATTTATTGTTTTATCACTAAAATACTACAAGTACTTGACAAATAACAAATAGACTGGACTGTAATTGAAATAGTTCAGTTGGGGGCCCATTTCATTCAACACAGTTTGGGGCACAACTGATTTATTTGATTTTGAGGCCCCAATTGATTAAATAATTTTTTTTATCGGAACAACACAACATGTGTAGCTCTTCCTTATTAGTTCAAAATCTCATCCTATATCGTCGGAAAAAAAGACTCGATCTTGTTACCTAAAAAAAATTGTAAAGTTGCTGTTTTTTTTATTGCGACACAACTAATGTATTTGATTTGGAGGCCCTAATTGATTATGACTCTTCCTCCTCCTCCTCACACGCGTGTTTCAAGGCATCCGGGGCCACGCCCCTACCACTCATGTCTATTCTTGAGAAACGTATTAAATAGGTTCTCGAGCCGTTGATATGCTTGGTCCTCTGAAACTTTATAAGTAAGACACGCTCAATTGGTAACCTCTTACACTTATGTACTACATTTATGAGTAACTACATGCAAAGACTTTAAGCGGTACGCGTCGAGACTACTTCCTAGACTTATTCCTTCAGCAACCAACAAGACTCTACTGCATTAAAAACCTTAAGGTTATGACACGAGTGCATCATCATCAATCGATCCCAATGCAACATCATCATAACATCATTTTTACGTCATCATGACATCATGATGTGATGAGTATGAGCTCATGTCATCCTCATGACAGACGTGTGACATCATCAAGTTCACTTGCAACTGAACACAATGTGACTCGTCGCCCTCGTCATCTTTATTTTGTGAGTATAAATACTCCCTCAAGATATGATATGTGGATTCTTTTCTGAAATTTGAAGATTCATTTGGCTATTTACACAACTTGAACTCTCTAATTATCTCTAAAAGTCACACATACACATACCCTAATTTCATAATGGTAGAGATTCTTATTATCACGCCTGAGGTAAAATTCAGGGGTACCTCCCTGAGTTTTTCTTAACGGTGTGCTAACTTGTGTTATGCAGGCCCATAGTTCTCAAGCCTAAGTTCAAGCGATCAAGTGAATACTCATCCGAAAAATATTATAAGTGAGAAAGTCATCTCCAAGACAGCTACAAGAAGTCTACTACAATACGCGATCAAGACGTTTTTACTGACCTCGGATTAACGAGACACATCATTGGTTCCTTTTTGAGATTAGTTGAAAGCTTTGTTTCATACTCTCAAGACAACAATGACTTCAGAAGACCCTCCCCGTGATACTTGTCATTGAAATTGGCGAGAGAAACATGTAATTGAGTTTAATGCATTCACTTTGTGGAAGGTGAGATGTGATTGTTGTTTCTTGTGCACATGTTGTATTTACAATTGCTGATAAAAATAATGTTGTCTGTGCAATTCATTACGAAGGAAAAGATGACGGCTATTTCCTCATTAGTTGGTATAGTAAGTGTTTAAAAACTTATGGATGCTTTTGAAATGTATATAGAAATGATGTTCCTATTGTTGATGAAGATTTTTTTTTTTTTTTTTTTTTTTTTTTTTTTTTTTTTTTGCATTTTGAATTGTGGCCATAAACAATGCATATAAGGAGATGTTCTTGATGAAACTTTGTAATCATCTTATTAAATTGTAAAATGTGATTGTGCACTTATGTAATTTATAAACGCAAATATGCACATGTTCATTTCATAGACTTAAGAGTGTTCTTTTGTTCTTGATATGTCATCAAAAAATAATTGAATAGTCATTTTGAAGTTGCGAACAATTCGGCTACTCATAATGATATGTGATTCTTCTACTTAAAGGTCAATCTTCAAACAAATTTAATAACTATGTGTCCCTAAAAAGTCTTATGTATGCTCTATAACCAAAATGTTTCTCTAAATTAAAATTTAAAATAAATTAATAATCAATGTAATCTTATTTATGCATCCCTGACTCCAATCGAGCTCTCATTTGTACTCCATACAACTATGACTCCCATTCATTTGTTCAATATTTATCAGAATTGGTCAAGATATAGAAAGATCAAAGAGAAAAATATGCAATAAGAAGAGGATGAAGAGAGTGACCAAAGAAAGCAGAGTAATTCTATTATAAAAAAGGAAAATAAAAAACTAAAAGAATTTCTAGTTTAGACTTGTCTTCGTTTGATCTTGTATCTGGGACCGCAGGGCGAAAGAGAAAGGTGAGGTGGATCCCATGATCATATGTGACACAATCAAATTAGCAAATAACAAACGCCACGTCAATAACAAATCAGACGTTTTTTACACGTCAACAACATCTTTACATGATTTATCGATAATTGATTAACAACATCTACCACATTAGAAACTAAATCAAAGTTTAGACACTAAATTTTGTGTACCATAACAAATACTATAGCAAAGTTCAAATACTATTTGGAAAAAAAGGTAAATTGTCGCCATCAACCATGTACTTGTTGAAACTATGGACTTGGCTCTCGAGTAGTTTTTTTTATATTGGTTTGGCCTCTGTACTTTTTGAAACTTTGGATTTGGTCCAAATGACCTGCTAGTGCCGATCACTTAGATCTCCATGTCAGCAAATATGCCACATCACCCTTCCACGTCAGCTTTGGACCAAATTTTAAAAAATGAGAAGTACAAGGATTAGAACTAATGAATAATGTATAAAAGGGTCAACTCTATAGTTTGGTAAAGTACATGGGTTCTGAGACTAATTTACCTAAATTTAAAAGTTCGTTAAGAGTTGTTGGTACGATGACATTGACGGTATTTTGTTTTGTTTGGTGGTGTTTGATTTAGGGGATTGTTTCAATTACCATAAGATTTTTGTTTCCGAATATCTGGATTTTCTTTGTGGTCTCTTCAAGATTACTAAATTGAATTTAGTTTCTTTGACTTTTATATTTAGAAAATAGAGATATACAGTGGCATTGAGTATACAATTCGAGTTTTAGGTC
>JAYMTF010002887.1:0-16748 GCA_036897485.1 Pelargonium nanum | reverse complement strand
TGTCTATAGACATTGCTGCTGCAGGAGGTAAGTAGACTACCCAAACAAGGCCTAAAACACGGGCATTACACACAATACTAAGTGCTTGTTTGGTAACACAAACTTCAAAAGGTGTAAAAAGTCTGTAAGTATTTGTAGACATTTAGTGTATTGTTTGGTAAAATTTGATCGTAATAGAGGTTTGAAAATGTATTTTCATGAGATAATTGTTTGGTAGAAATGAGTGAAATGTAATTTGACATGTTGTAAATACCAAAATAACCTTTATTAGGAAAGATAAAAAATATTATATGTTTGAAAGAATTAACTCATATCTAAATTATTTAGGCCAAAAATTAAATTGAACTTAAACATTTATTAAACCAAAATCCAAATATTATGCCCCCATAGTAATTATATTAAATAAAATATACATTAAAACAAGTTTTCAAACTTTTCGGTTTTCTTATTTTTCACTCAGCATATAACACATTGGTCGACCATCAATATACAAATATTACATTATATGGTCGGCCACCTACTAATTGTGGTTGACCATTAATTGGTTGTAGTCGACAATAAATTGGTTGTGGTCGACCATCAAATTAGAGAAAAATTATGATTGTCTTCTTCTTGGGTAGCTTATTATGAACACTAGACATGATAATTAAAGAAGTTGCAGTAAGAGCTCTCATGTCAAATACAGGACATGTTTTGATGATTTAAATACTGGACACAAAAGGGCAATACTGGTTTTTTCTTTTTCTATTCACTCATTTTGCTTCTTGCAGTAAGGCAAGAGCTCCTGTGGAGAATGAGCTCCCACAGGAGTTAGGCAGGAGTTTTATCTTCAAAGGTCTATTGCCATAAAAATTATCCAAACAATGATTTACATTTATATCCTATGTGACTCAACCTACAGGAGGTCAAAAGAAGGCCATTAGAGTTCTCGAACAAGGCCTAAGTTCAACCCGTAAAAACGATGTCATGACAAAAACAAAAACCACAAGATAAAGCTCATGACTAAGTGCTTGTTCGGTAACCCCAAGCTTGTTAGGCCCACCTGACCTGCGAGGCCCAAGATCAAACCCGCGAGCCAATAGTCGGATCCCAACCAGGAAAGCACTCCCCTATAAAAAGCAACAAGATCACGTTGAGGTAAGTGATAATAAAACTATAAGGTACATATCTGAACACTACTTATTTTAGCGTTGAAGGGGTCTTCTTGAAAGGAGGACTTGTTTTGTAGGAGATTCCCGAAGAGAATGAGAGTTCATCTTGGAGCCCTGCCGCAAAAAGGGCAGAAGAACTAAAGAGTGGAGCAAAATTTGGTGAGCCCAACATGTACCACAAATCCCCGAAGGATGTCCAGAGGCGAAGAACGAGAGTAAGTCCCCCTAACACCGACCAAAACGCTCAACCCGAACAAGACCCCAAACCAAACAGTCATGTCGGACGCACCCATGAAGAAACTCCCCTTCGAGCAGAACCCTCAAGGCGACCAGGTCCGGCCCAATGTAAGAGCCACCCTTTTCCCGAGGATAGCCCCCACCCAGAAACCGAGGAAGAGGAAGCCCTTGATGTGGCCGCCCAAAAAACCAACCCATCAAATCATCCATCAGAGGAGAAACCACCAAAGAAGGGCGAAACAAATAGTTGTGCACAATCCCCAAAGACACATCCGAAGAGGGAGATGGAGGAAATAATGGCCAGAATGAGGAGAGATCTTGAAAACAGACTCCCTGCCACCACCATGGCATTAGAAGTGGAATACATGTCACCATTCTAAGAAAGCATCTGCCACGAGGTCTTCCCGACATACTTCAAAATATCGAAAATACAAAAATACAAAGGGAAGGGAGGCCCTGACCACCTAGAAAACTACAGTAGCCACATTGACTTGAGGTATCAAGCATCAGACGCCATGAAGTGCAGAACTTTCGTCCCTAGTCTAGGAGGAACTGCGAGAGATTGGATTAACAAGCTCCCCAAGGGATCCGTCTCTAGCTTTAAGCAACTCTCCGCCGAGTTCGTTGTCCGTTTTCACTCTCGATAGGCCCCAAACAAAATGGCCATTCACCTCATGGGTTTGGCTCAAGGACCGAGAGAATCTCTCCAGAAGTATGTCGCCTACTTCACGGACATATATCAAGACATATATACACGACATTAACCAAGAAACTGTTCTGATCATGCTTGCAAACATATTAAACTCCTCCTCCAGGCTGGCCGAGTCCTTCTCCAAAAAGAAGTCCCTACTGACAACCGTTAGAGAGCTGATGGAAAAGACCCAAAGTTATATGAAGATGGAAGAAAGAGTAACACTCCAGCTGGAAAAAGAAAAAGAACTCAAGTGGGAGGTGGTTTTAGTAACTCGGTTTACCTCGATGTTAGCTCAAATGATCTTTAACCTGATGGAAATTGTATGAAGTGGTCTTTTGGGTAAAGGTGTGGCGTGGCCCTCAGGCTTCACGTGTCGCTTCATGATTGGTCATTTCAGTTTGAAATTTTTTTAGATAGCATCAATATTTTTGCTAGTACCTTTGTGATTTTATACAGAAAAGATGTAAAAGATCTGTCATTACGATTATACACCATATTAGTGATTAACTTAAAACTATGTAGTTGTTCCATGTTCATACCATCATATATCAATATTGAAAGTCATTAACTAGTTAAAATTTGTCACAATTTAATTCCTCTACAGTCGGACGTTGTCACCACGTATATATAACTTTGGTTATTAATACATATATAATAAAAAAATGTCACATAAAACAATTGTCATTTATTTAGTATGAGACAAGAAGAATATTGATTTTGAGAACATTAAGCAACTTATGGGGTAAGCAAGCATGGAGATGGGAGCTCCTTACAGTCCCACAGTAGTGCATTCTCTTTGCTCCTTTTTTGCTATCATGTTCATGTTTCTACTACAACCTACCTACCTGCTGTCTCTTAGTTATTCCAGTCAAACCAATCCAATCCCAACCTCAACTCCAAAAATGTTTTCGCCTCATAGGTGATCTGATTTTATCATCAAACGTAACAACCGAGACCGATAAGCCATTTAAATTATAATTTTACCAAGGGAAAAAATAGAACACGACAAAACAAAAATAGGTATAGTTGTTGCTGTAATTTCTGAAAGTACAGCTAAGGAAATATTTTGTGGGACAAAAATGGCAAAAGAATCAGGTATATATCTGAATGAATCTATGTTTATATTTCGTGTATATCAAAGAATAAATTTCAGTATGCAACAAGCACATGAAAGCTACTACATTGTATTGAAACTTGAAAGACAAGAAAAATGAAAAAGAAAATATAGGGTTCACTTTTATATATAAATTTAGAAACAGCCTAACGTGTGCATGTTAGCCTCCACTACCATATTGTAAATTTGCTTTATGTTTCTTTTTTCTTCTGAAAAATTAAAACCAGGACCAAACTAAACTGTCTCAACAACAATACTAACTAAGAATGCTAATTAACCACCACGAATATTCTCCCATTAGGATTAGCTACGCCATCACGTTTCTATAAAAATTAATATGCGAGTAGAATATGGTTAATTATGGATCATATATGCTCACAATTATCGATGAACACTCAATTAGTACACATGCATATTATTTTACGAAAATCATGAACAAGAACTATTATTTTCAAAATGTGTAAGCACATAACTAAAAGTAGAATTAATATGTCCTTTGACACGGATCATATTGGCAAATTAGAAAATGTTGTCTCCTGTAATTAAGTATACAAATATTGAGACTTAAAATTGAGATCTTTAGAGACTATGTGAAATCAATTATTTGCCAACTGAGTGCTTGGAAGGAGAACGTATTGCATGTGTAAAATAGACATCCAGTTAAGTGGAGACCTCAAATAAACGAAATCGTATTGCATGGGTAAGATAGCATATAGAAAAGGTAAGATAGCATATAGAAAAGGCAAGGCATATATAGCTGTTTTGATAGTAGGAAAGGGTTTCTATACGATTGCGACTGGTCTTTGTTTTTAGAGTTTCAACGGTCTCTTGAGTTTGCAGATATCAAATTATGGTCTATCGCGCTAAGATAGCAAGCTATAACTTGATTGAAAGTTAAGGTGTTGTTAGGGTTTGCAGAATGGCGTCGGCGTATAGTTTCGTGGTGGTTTTTTTATTGGTGTGTGCGCAGGGAAGCATAAAGTCTGTGGTGGTAATGACGATTTTAGAGAAGGAGAAGTTGGCTAGGAAGGTGGTGGTACGGTCGTAGCTCTTGGATCAGCTTTCAAGTTTGCTAGCGCGCGAATCAGATGACAGACTCGGTGGTTGCAAGGGATGGTTGGTAGAGACCTTCACGTGGTCGTCTTAAGCTCCTAGTGCAATCGTTGTCAGTTGTTCGTGCTCTTCAAGGTAGGGAGAGGATTTCAGTTCCTTCAACATGATTATTCTGGCTGATGGGGAGGGTTCCAGTGCTTTCGATTTGATTATTCATGATGTTATAGCTATTGTGGCTCAATTTAGTAGTGTCGATCTTTTATTTGTGAGTTGGTCTGTGAATCGAGTTGTACACGAGTTACTTAAATCATCAACTTTTTATTAATTTGCTGGATGAGTTGGCATTCAAGCACCTGATTTTATATCGTTATGAAATAATGAACTATTAGCTTTTCTCGAATAAAAAAAAACTAATTACATTGAAGCAACTTGTACTGTATTTTATTAGTAGAGACATCTTATTTAATAGATCATAGTTCTTCTAATACAACCAACCTTTATGGATATAAATCTCACTAGTAAAAATAGAAACTGATTGCTCAACAATGACAGGCGCTCCTCAATAGGATGAAAATGAAGAGAAATCAAGACAACGTCAGCATGGAACACTCGTCAACATGGGACAGTTTGATTTTTCCAACAACAGAAAATGAGGTGTAAAGTTTTTGTGGTGTGATTAGATTAGATAGCGGAAAGATGAATTAGGACATGATGTGTGCATGCATGCATATATGTTTTGTTATTTCTCTTAATTAACACCACAACATCTTCATTTCATCCATTTGTCGTTTATTTGTTTTTGGTTTATTCTTCGTGATTAAGCTAACCTAATCTCACTTCTCATTCACAAGAAAATCACAGAAGACTAAAATAAAGAGCACAAACAAATCATAGACCAGACCACCGACATGCCACCTGACACAATTTAAATGTTAAAAAAATGTTGGAATATACTATTAAATGTATTAACGAAGACTACAACTATCAACTCGAGTTTTCAATTGAGTTGGTTTTCTAACATGATATTTGAGTTTTGTGACACCCTTATCTAGTCCACCCGAGTCCTCTATCTTTTCATATCGAGCTACTTGGATTTTCTATTTTCTCCTATCGGGCGGACTTAGGCACTCTATCTTCTTCTATCAAGTCATCCGCAAAAGGTTAAAATCGAGAATGAGTTCATCCCTATCTTCCTTCAGTCTACTTGTAAAGTCGTAACGGACTGACACGTGACGAAACATGTTGGAATATAATATCAAAAATATTAATCATGATTACAACTATGAGTTTGAGTTTAAAAAAAATATGAATATTCATTAATTTAAACAAAGGTGGTTGGGCCCACCATCCTCTTCCAAAATCTTTTGCTAGTGCAGTGCATGTGATGTCTCCATGCACAACTTTAACGTATATAAATAGCCATCTCCTCCTCTTCGTTCCTTCCCTTTTCCTCTACCCTCCGATCGGTTCCCTTAGCAGCTAATTAACGGTCTGATTCGGTCAGCATCAATTTCACCATGTTTTTTGAACACCAAGTGATTGACACATTCCTGGAGCCCCATGAAATACAAGAGCTCATGTCCAGCTTGTTTGAGCCCGGTTCGGACGAGGGCTCGAAGCAAGGACCGGGCGGGTCCATCGACAGCAGCTCCATGGACGAGGAGCGCAAGCGCAAGAGAAAGATATCGAACCGAGAGTCTGCGCGCCGGTCCCGGTGGAGAAAGAAGAGGCTTTTGGAGGACCTCACAAGTCAAGTGGACCGGTTGGAAAAAGAGAATCAGGAGTTAAAGAACCGGCTTCGCTTCGCGTTGAACCAATGTCATGCAGTGCAGACAGAAAACGAGCGGCTAAGATCCGAGTCCGTGGCCCTATGGGCCAGATTCTCGGATCTTCACCGGATTTTCATGCTCATGCAAAGAAAGAATTGATTAATGAACAAGATTTATGGGTTGATATATAATTTAGAGCTGATTTAGTAGGCGAGTACATCATATTTGGGAGTTCACTGAAAACTTCTTTTTTTTTTAAGGGTTAGGGCAGTAAACAAAAGGTGGTGGCTTTCACGAAGCCCACGTTGTTGTAAAGATTACGAGTTCTTTTTTTTTTTCCTCTCTCTTTATTGTTGGTCTTCTTGGAGACATGCATGTCTTTTTTTCATCAAATAATAGTTCTTTACGTGTGTCCTATGCCACTGATGTATTTATAAATAGGACCAACGTATAGGTTAAGTGCTATCTTCCAATATTTGAGGATTACGTGACTAATGTTTATATAATACTCCAGACTTTTTCCTTTATACTCTTGTATTATGACATTCATGTATAAGAAATATATGTACATGCTTGATGAGCCTGTTTGAACTGGGTCAAAGATTCAAAGCAAACACTGTAGAGTCGCTTAAAGTCTTGTTCACATTAGCAAAGAAACTAACCTAAATGTTCAAGTTCTAAGTCCAATTGTCTAAGTGTCTAAATTGTTCTCACTCCAAGTCGAAGTAATCCGGTTGTCGCGTCACGAACCTATGATATGCGCAAGACAACACACCAAAGAACGGGATGTCGCCTCAGGTATGAGAATGAGTTCTCGGTCGGAATACATGATTAATGCTCTATAGCGCTTTTTAGAGAGAGAAAGCTAGAGAGATAAACAATATTAATTAAGAGAATGAAGGACCCTCTTACAAGACGGGGTATTCATACATTTCTATCAACTAGTACCACGTTTCAGCGCGTGATAGGTTGTTAAAGGTGTGAGACCCATTTGTGACTTGGGCCTCTTTCCCCTCGGGCGCGTTGCTCATATGAGATGGGTGCGTTGGGGGTCCCCGTACATCTCTCGCATGGCGATGTGGCTCGCCGAAGCCCTCTACCGCGAGGGGTAGCATCTTGAGGGTTTGGTGGTGTTGATGATGTTGTAACTTGTTTGTGTGTCTTGAAGGTGATCCGACGAGACGGAGACCTTGTGAGGGCCTTAGTAAGATGTGTTGAGTCATTGAGTGAACTCCTGGGTCAAAGAGGGTCGATTGATCAAAGCTGGTGCTGGAACGTACCGATGCCGCGACATGAGGAGCTTGATGCGGGGGCATCTCGCGCGACGCAGAAGGGTGTTTGGTTCGCATTTTCATCTAGGGACCAAAGTGGGCATCCATGAGATGTTTGGAGTGGTTCTCATGTCTTTGAAAGCACTTAGAATAATTTTGGACACTTCTGTCTCGTTTGGGCCATCTGGGTGGGGAATGTTGCGTTTGGAGGAGAAGCCATACGGGTGGAGAATGTGGCATTTGGAGGAGAAACCATCCAGGTTTAGAATGTGCATGGCATTTGGAGGAGAAGGCACCCGGGTGGAGAATGTGGCGTTTGGGGGAGAAGCCATCCAGGTGGAGAATGTGGTATTTAGGGGAGATAGTGAGCTTTTTGTCCTTTAGCGTGGGTGTGAGTAAGGTCATGACGTGGCACTCGGGCGCCACATGGCGTATCGTCATTTGCCAAAAGGTTTATGATTTTTCGGGTAGCGCCAGTACTGATGACAAAGGTGGCAAAATTTCGGGTTGAATTTTTGGTTTTATACGTGAAATGCATTGTTTTTTGTGGGTATGTCTGACTCAAAAATTTCATAATTTACCCAACCCAATTTTTTAGGGTTGATAAATTCATACCTGAACCCGCCAAAAAATGGGTTGAGTTTCGGGTACCCAACGGGTCGGGTCCATTTTGCAAGCTCTAACTGATGATACCCAAAAAAGTCATCAACACCTCCGCACGGGAACATTTTTGCCACGCCACTGTGGCAAACTGTCGCCACATCATGATCATTACACTACTTGCACCGCTATGACATTATCATTTGGTGAATATTATCATTGAGCTCATGACATCATGAAAAACTATTTGCCACTATTAGTAATCAATCACGATGTGACATATCTTGATAGTATGAGTATTAATGCCCCTTAAGCTATGAGGTATAGATTATTTTTTCTAACTTTGAGATTTTGTGTCATTTACACATTTCTAGTCTCTTAATCTCCTATTAAATTTGTTCTAGAATTTATATTGGTAGACCCATATTTTTACAGTTGTAGGGATGCTTTGCTTATGTTAGAGTTAAAATTCAAACCTCATGCCATTATTTGGTCTTGCTTGTTGGACAAAAATTGAAGATACGAGACAAGTACTAGAATAAACTGGCAATACACAATTTCATATGAGAATTATTAAATGGATATGTGAATATTTGTTACTGATGATCTCATTGATTTCAGCATACTAGAATTTACGACAACAAAACTACTACAACAACGCACGTTCTAGCATTCTTTTAACTCTCAAATCAATATTGAGATGTGTCAAAGCAGATAAAAAGAAGATCGAAGATGGATGTTATAAGATTTGGTCTGAATTAATTCACTTGTCGTCGCATCTAACACAATGCAGTATATTCTCGGTATTTACAATATTTTAAGAGATGAACATGTAGATAGTTCGCTCTTATGATTGTCACGAAGTAGGAAAGACTCAAGATATGCGTAAGCTAGTGAAAAAAGAGAGCAGTAAACAATGTAGCAGCAACTTTGTGCAAGAACCGTCAAAGAACATAGATTCCAAAAAATGATTCACATCCCAACCTTTTAATGAGACTCATATCACACAGTCACACGTATATGAATCTAGAAGAGACTACAGACCAGAAACCAGAGAGACCAGAGACAAGGACCAGACATGTTTTTAATTTTCTCAAAGTTGTTTTTCATGTTCACTCCCTTTCTTCCTTTGCTATATTCCACCTTCTTCATTTCTTATTATCCACCTAAGAACCTCCAAATCCTAATAACTTTTATGATAACTATTAAAAGCTCCATTAGTTTTTTTTTTTTTAAGTTGAGCTACATAATAGGGGGTAGCTCTCCCCTTTTAACCCAAACCCACTCTCACCCGACGCAATAAGATTTGAGCCTACAACCTCTTACGTGAAGATGTGTGTCTTGACCATTGCGCCACCCCCTAAAGGGCAAGCTTCATTAGATTCAAAATGACATTTGTCATTTCTATTGTTTCTTATGTCTTTTTATTATTATATACTATATTGTTATATTATTAGAGAATAAGGAATATGATAAATTAGTCAAATTGTTTTTGCTTAGGTTAAGACAAGTGAGTGAGTTGATGACACACATTAAATTTTACACATACTCGACAAAATGAATTTGTGTGAGTGAAACTATCCGCCCTGATTCAGAATTTCTAACGAGATGTTATCATCTCATTAATGATTAAACTTATTATTATTATTGTTGTTGTTGTTGTTGTTGTTGATGTTGTGGTGGTGTTTAAATCTAGATTCAAGAACCGTACATTGCAAAAATTTGTAGTGCCTAGCTAGTATTGTAGCCAGAGAATATGCATTAATCATTTCATTAATGGTCCATTATGAACCAAGTTCAAGGAATGGATTTGGATTTGTAGTCCCCATCAAATCACTAAAGGACATCCTAGCTAATTGAAAATGAAAAGAGAGAAAGAATAAAAAGGAAAAGCCATAACCACCATATCTCAACCATGGCCATGAGTGCACACTTGACCAATCATGGCTTAAGAAATTAGGACACTTGTCTTCTAATTGCCACTTCCCTCAATTGTGTGCAAATCTTTACATATATTGACCCTAAAACACTTTAAAGAAATTGGCCATGTAATTGCTGTTGCGTCTCTCTTTTTTCATTTGCAACTTCTTAGAAGCTTACACTACTCTTCACAATGCAAACAAATGGATAATTAATTGCTTAATTAACAATAATAATTATTATAAAGTCAAAAAGTTTCACTTAAAGGCAAAAGGGAAGCGGTTGGCTTGTGACTAATAAGCATGGGATTGGATATATATATGTTAAAATTATTATAAAATTATGTAATTGACAAATGACAAAAGCATGTGACATACAAAACAATATCCAATCTCATTATTCTCATAATTAATTTTATTATTTCTTACTAAGGATAAGAAACATTACTCCTATGCGTTGTTCTTTTTATTAGAGATCATTCAAATACAATGTTTGTAGCTCAAGAAATGAAGATATGTTTAATAGGGCCTTTAGGGTGCACTTGATTAGTTAAATGATTAACAAAGTCATTAACCACTAATGATTTTCTCCCGACAAAGTTTGACCACACATTCGACTTATATTACATTATGAATTTGTTTAGCAAAGATTCAGAGCACATATTCAATTCAAAAGTAATTTGACTGGGAGAGAAGAATGAGTCCATGTGTCCACGTGGCAGTGGGAGCTTCCATGTTAATGGTCATAGGACAAGTTGGAGTTTATTCAAAACCCACCAATCTCTAAAGTGTAGTTTCAAGATTCAACAATTTTGATATTTCAACCGAGAATCAATAGTTACTGTTTACACACGTTTAAAAACATATACCGGCCTTGTTGCTATTCACTCTCATTGTAAATTGAGTACCAATTTAAGATGTTACATTAGATTTGAGACGATGCTGATTCGCCATGAAAAATCAGAAGTAATTTAACAAATAACGAAGTGACACGTGCCTTGCTTAGTCAAGTAAAACGTCAACGTGAGTTTGTGCATCAAATTTTGGGTGGAGTAGAAACCTGAACCGTATCTCGACGGGTCAAGATCGATCGCGACCGAATTGAGGCTAGAGCACATGCAAGGAAGGCTCATCCACGGGAGAGCTCCATCCGCACGGAAGGCTCACCGCATAGAGAGCACAACTGCACGAAGAGCCCAAACGCACGAAAGACTCAAGTCCACGAGCACTCCTCGATCCGGACACACCCTCTCCCGCACTCTCCTCCTTCCGGGCGAACCCTCCCGCACACAAGCTCCTGAGCTCTCCTTCTCGCATCCCTACGCGCGGGCTCACTACGAGAGCCCATCCTCACACATACTCTGCACGGAGAGCTTTCCCATGTTTGAATGCTCAACCCCGCGCACTCCTCTCTACACTTACGCGCATGTCCTCCCTCAAACCACACGGACCCGCACTCTCTTGTGCACTCGCGCCCTCCCGCGTACACGCATTTTGTGCATCATGTCCACACGGCCCCGGCGGAGTGCCCTCATATGTATGACCTAACGTCGGCACGCTCGCACAAGGCAAGATGCCTATTCGTGCTTGCTCGAACACCCGCGATACTTGAGGTTGAACGCAAAGGTTTGACCAGAGTCACTTTCTTTCCCACATGGTTGGAGACCGAAAATCAGTGTAAGTTTGCTGGCGAGTAGAATCAGCAGACAAAGAGACCAAGAGACAAAGTAGACTGCGAATAACATCTGCCCTGTTGGTGAGTAGATCCAACAATCAGAAAGTAAAAGAAAAGACTAGAATGCCCGCAAGCCCCACTTCGACATCAACCAATCAGAGCCCGCCATGTGCCAGGTATGCTTGAGGACTATAAAAGGAGTCCCAAGCTCACAGTAAAAAGGTTCGGTCATTTTACCACTCAAAATGCACCTGCAAGAACCCGAAAACACTCTCAAACGTTCTACATGTGTTCATCGCAATCTTCGTGCGTTCTGCGATATTCGAACTGACCACGGAGATTCGATCCTCAATCTTAAGTTACATTTATGTTTGTGTTGAGAATTCATTCTCACACCAGAGGCGATCTCTCGGACCCACATCCAGGGCTCTGCTTAACGGTGCATGCGCAAGTTATTGGTCACTGACCGGACTTGGAGCACTGCTACCACTAGACACCCAAAGACTGAATTTAACTAAGTTACTTAACCTTGACTTAGATAAGAAGATCAGACGACATCGTATTGAGCCTTAAGTTAACTCCAGAAAAAGAGACAAATCAGACGCATAATGAAGTTTCCTCTCTCGAGGGTCCACTTTTCCTTCTATTCTATCATGTTTGGATAATGTGGGAGGAAGATCTCGATTTACCGACACCAATATTTATTGCAGATGTTAAAAAAGATTTGTTAAAAAACTTAAACAATGATGAACACGAAAAACGACTTAATTGTATTTGAAGATTATAAATAACACTTACTTTGAATAGACCTCTGAATATCATGAAAAACGACTTGAAGATTTGAAGTATCATTCAATGATTGCGATTAACACAATGAAGACCTAAAAAACACATATGCTCAAGTGCTAGGCCATTTTGTCAATTTCGATTAACGAGTATTTTTGACCGATTAGTAAATTTTTTGGAATACAATAATTTGTGCATCATCACTCTACTAAGTTTATTTGATTATTTGCAAGCAAAATTTATTAAGAAATTACGGTCTGCAAGAGAGGTCTCTAAATATATCATTTTAAGGAGGAAAGGGAGCCTAAACCAGTTAATTTTTAGTTTAGGATAAGTCATTAATGAGGTGATTCCATCTCATTAAAATTCATACGGCTCACTCCGCTCCCACTATTTCACTTGAGTGAGTATGAATGAAAATGAACGAGGTGTCTTTACCTCATTGGCTTGGCTTTGCCTAAACCAAAATATTTTTGGCTTATATACCTTTTCCTCTTATTTTAAGACTAATATGTATTAATACAAGATAGATATAAAACTAATCATTCCAAATTCTTATTTTTTTCTTGTATGTATGAGACGAGGCCAGTCCATGGGTCATTTAGACCCAAATAATTTGGGCTTTCAGACCCAAGACCCAAAATATGCCCAAGGGCTTTTCCGTAAACTAACGATTTTCAAATTGCTTCCATAAAGCTATTGTAACAGACAGTGTGAGGAACAGCCCGCCTCGCAATCGCATCCCACATTTCAAAACCATCTCCACATCTCAGGACACACACAGAGGAAAGATGGAGAAGATCTGTGTCGCTGTGAGGATGCGTCCTTCAAAATCCGAGCAATCCAGCTCTGGAACCTACTGGAAGACGGAAGACAATCGCATCTCTCTTCACAAGACTCACGGCACACCCGTTCCAGGCGTCTCCTATGCTTTCGGTACTCCATTTACTTGTTTTGTGCAAACATGCTAGTGTACATGAATTCGCCACAATTTGTTTGATTTTTTGTTTTTTCATCAATTTTGTGCAGATCATGTGTTTGATGAAAGTTCCACAAATGCTAGGGTCTATGAGCTTCTCACGAGGGATATTATTCATTCTTCGGTGGACGGTTTCAATGGTATGAATTCATAGATTCCTAGAGAGCCAATTGAGTGATCAATTAACAGATCTCATTGCATTTAGTTGATAGGAATTTGTTTATTTGAAGCTTAATGCTGCGTCATTTCGAAGCCTAATTGCTGTAAAGATTGAAGTGTTTGTTGATTATGGTACTGGATAGGGGAGGTTATGAAGTTCAGTGTTTTATCTCTACAGAGTTTATGCTGATTGATGTACAAAGAGATGAACATTTAGTTGCAACTTTGAGACTGGTCTGGTTTAATTTTGTAATTGTAAGACCACACTCAATCCAAAAAATTTAGGGATTCTACTTCTAGCAGTAGAATATGTGTGAAACTATCTTTTAGTTTGAAAACTAAGAGTAGAGAAGGCTGTATACTTCATCACTGTTTCAGACTGACTGAAAAGGTTTTAGTGTAGCCAAATTCAGTGTCACAAAGGAGTTATGAGAAGTAGTTCGTTTATGGGTGCGAAGCATATGATATGAAGATTTATTTCATTTCTGTATGATTATATTATGAGCTGTCCTTTCATGGTGATATGGATTCTGAAGCTGATCACTGGGATATTCACAGGGACTGCTTTTGCATATGGACAAACCAGCAGTGGGAAGACGTTCACCATGAATGGTTCTCAAGATGATCCAGGAATTATTCACCGAGCAGTGAAAGATATATTTGAAAAAATTCAGACGGTAACAACCACTAAAACTAGTGTAGAGTTTAGTAGAAATGTGTTAGAACCAGAACATCAAATTCTATAACTGTTTGTAGAATTAATATCTTTCAGGTGTCAAATCGAGAGTTTCTGATTCGTATTTCATACATGGAAATTTATAACGAAGAAATAAATGATCTATTCGCAGAAGAAAATCAGAAGTTACAAATTCATGAGAGTTTGGAGGTTAGCTGTTCATAAAAGTCTGGGAACATCTCAACTGTTTCTTCATAATGCATCTAAATCTAATGACTGATTTGTTTTGTATTCTAGCATGGAATATTTGTTGCAGGCCTTAGGGAGGAAATTGTAAATAATCCTGAACAAGTGCTTAAGCTCCTTGAATCAGGAGAAGGTATGAGAGCAAACATATTCATTACAATATTTTCCTTTAGTTGAATATAAATCCATGTTTATGTGCATTTTATTTTTTACAGTTAATAGGCACTTTGGAGAAACAAACATGAATGCTCGTAGTAGTAGATCTCACACCATATTCAGAATGGTATGTCCATTTATAGTTGAAAACAAAGCTTCAATTAGTTCTTCATTCATTCATAAAAAGATTATTAAGTTTTATACTATACTATTTGTCTTTTCTGCTAGGTAATTGAAAGCAAGGGGAAAGATAATGATTCCTGTAGTGATTCTTCAAGTACTGATGCCGTCCGTGTCTCAGTTTTGGTTTGTATCATTATCAAATTATTGTGTGGAAGTTTTGCTTCAAATAGTTAAACATGATTTGTTCTTTCCTCTGTCAGTTGGGTTCTAATTAGCCCGTATTCATGATGAGTTTTTCTTTGTTTTTTCTTCATGAAATTAGAATCTAGTAGATTTAGCCGGGTCTGAAAGGATTGCAAAAACTGGAGCTGGTGGAGTACGTTTGAAAGAAGGAAAGTACATTAATAAGAGCTTAATGGTTCTTGGTAATGTGATCAACAAACTAAGCGATGGTGCAAAACAGAGGTAAATGCTTCTTCTTCTCTATGTTATCTTAATTGATATAACAACTATGTTTTAATGAAATAAATCAATAATGCAGGGGACATATTCCATATCGCGATAGTAAGCTGACCCGTATTCTACAGCCTGCTCTTGGCGGTAATGCCAAAACTTCAATTATCTGCACTCTAGCACCAGAAGAGGTACTCTAAGAAGTGTTCCATGTATTATAATTACTTTATTTCTAATTCTTGATGAGATAATGATCATTTTTGTTATTAAAGTTTGGCAAAATTATCTAAGTAGTACTTAATTTTGAACTTTAACCATTATAGTACTTTCTTGAAATTATTATTTATTAATTTTAAATTGGATGACATATACAAAGGTGTTAGAGTAGCTACTACTTAAATTAAGTAAACTTTCAATTGAGTACTACTACAGTTAAAGTTTATTAGATGATTTTGTCAAACTTTTATGACCATTGTCTCATTTCTTGACATCTTATATTAATTTTGTGTACTGTTGTTTAATTGTATGATATGTTACAGGTTCATGTTGAGGAAACAAAAGGAACACTGCAGTTTGCTAGCAGAGCCAAGCGCATCACAAATTGTGTTCAAGTGAATGAGGTCAGCATGTTATTTTGGATAGTATGTTTACGACATTGTTATGGTATATGACCCTGACTCGTGTACTCTGCTTTTTCCATATGATATCACGCCTAGCATTTTCATTTTTTTGATATTCAATGAAATAGTAACTTCAGGTACAAGATTTAGTTGGTGTATAAAAGATTGATGAATACTTACTATCTTTAGTTGGACTTAGTGGATCTACATAAATGTTACTCTTGTTTCGCATGTTTAACCTCTAAAGCACTATGCATCAATTTTCAACATTAGTTGTTTTCTTTTTTCTTCATGTTTGTTAGATATACAATTTTTAATAAAATTTCACCCATTGAGTAATGGCAGCTGTAATTGATCTTCTACATTTGGCAGTAACACTAGGGTGATATGTGATGGTTCTAAGTCTTTGTATTGACATTATAAAATACAGCCTTTCCCCAAACTGTTATGGGTTTGGCTACATGAATTCATTTGCAAAACTAGTTTATGGGATTCTCCACATGTGTTCTCCTTCTCCACTCTATGTTATCTAGAACCATGCACTTGAAAAGTCTTGCATTACCATGTTTTCCAAATTACTTCTTTTCGTGTTAACTTGCTTCTTCTCCTATTCTTTTAGTTAGTTTCCCCTAATTGAATTCCCTCACCATTTCACATGGGATCTTAGACGGTTTTCCCTCAGCTTATCAATTAGAACATTCTTGACTTTTTCTTGAATAGTTTCGTTCTTCATCCTATCCTTGTATTACCGTACAACCACCCAACCAATCTTGTCTAACATCATAGTTTGAAATAGTCTTTTTTTTATTATTAGGTATCTTTGTAGACTATATTTGCTTGTATTTTACTCTTACCTTTGTTTTATGCGGCATCTAATATATATATATAATCAGATTTTGACAGATGCAGCTTTATTAAAGCGACAAAAGCAAGAAATAGAGGAGCTACGGAAGAAACTTCAGGTGAGGATCAACTTAATCTTGCTTTACATGAACATGATTTAAGATGATACTAATGTAGTGAGAGTCATGTTCAGGGTTCTCATGCTGAAGTGTTGGAGCAAGAGG
>JAYMTF010002886.1:0-16751 GCA_036897485.1 Pelargonium nanum | reverse complement strand
AATTAACAGCAGTGCAACATCATAAAAATTGTATTTCCTCTAGTTCCACATGACTCCAGCAAAATTTAAGGTTATATCTTTAATCCCATGGAGGCATAGGCGTTTAGTTCTCTAAACTCTGCCTTGTGTATCAAGTCTTAGACGAATCTTAATGAAAGATCAGACCAGTAAGTGACAACTTAAGGTTAGAGCAAGAAATGCACCTAAAAAATTATTGTGCTCCGATTCCTACAGAAGGGTCGGGTAACACACCTGACCCGGGCAACATACAATGACACTATGTTACAATTATAATCATCTATAGCAACAATGACCTCCCAACACACCCAATTTAAGGCTCCAAGACTCTAAATCCATATTTTAACCTATTGCAATGACTTATCAATGATAATAATATAAAACAGAACAGATGATTCATAAAAAGGAAGAATAAGTAATCATCATTTTGCTTATCTATTCCCAGTCGCATGCCAAGCAAAACACTTGATCACAATGTCGCAAGTAATTAGAAATAAGGTACCAAAAATGCAAGCATTTCCTCTTTTTCCTTTCCCATATTGACAACAAAGGATTTCCGTTTTCCGTTTCTCTTTCCAATCAACCAAACAGAGGATCATAAAAAGGAAATGGTTTTTCTCGGGAAAAAAAAAAAGAATTTTCACCACAAAGACGTGGAAAACAATTAACAATGCGAAACTGACCGTTGGAAAGGAGTTGCTGGTGTAGGAAATCAGCATACAGGTTTTGCCAACAGCGCCGTCGCCGACAGTGACGCACTTGATGAACCTGGAAGCGCTCATTTCGATCTGCGACGCTCCAGATCTCTTCTTCCTCTTGATCCCCCAAAACGCCTCTTTTTATATATTTCAATATCAATGAAAATGAGCCAAGTCCTTTTTTTCTCTTCAAATTGTGTACATTACTTTGTAGCTCAATGAGTGAAAGATACGGAGAAAGTACGAGGAGTTGGCAAATAAAACACCATTGTTCAGTAGCAGATTCAGAATCAGAACTTGGTTTGATCAAACCCTAATTGGGAGAGAGAGAGAGAGAGAGAGAGAGAGGAGAATTTGGGAAATTTTAGAAATTTGAAAATTGAGAAATGAGAAATTTTGAGAGAGAGAAAAGTGGTGGTTAGCAATGCGAGTGTAGCGCTCGCTCACCGCTTAACCTTTTGCCACATAATCTGTGTGTTCCAAATTCTTGGTAACATGTTTTTTTTTTTATCACACCATTTACATGGCTAGTAAAAATTTATGACATGACAATGTGTGTGACACATATATATTTCATATTTTTGTGATTTAACATTAAATTTAAACAAATAGTAGTCCGACATATACGATATCATCATTCTCTTATGAATTTGTGGCATATAACATTCAGTTTATGTTTTATAAGATATATTGTACATGTGACGTATTGTAATTTAGCAAGCTCATCAATAAAATAATTGATGTGTCATGTCTACTATGAAATGATGGTTTAAGGTTGAACCATGTTGGTGCTACATGATATCTCTAACATCTACAATCAAGACCAAACTCAATAAATAAGAACCTTATGGTTGCTTCATATTTGAATGAATATGAGGACTATAAATGGTGTTTCTTCATATTTGTCTGAATATTAATACATTACATTAAACAAAACAAAAATGAATTTCATATTCAAAGAATATGCACAGTATGTTGGTGATGTGCAACAATGCACAAGCTAGGCCTCAGATTCTTTAACTTGTACACTTCAATCAAATAAGGACTGTTCTGTGCTCTTTTCCTCTTGTAGCCTAACTAATTGCTTATAGATACTACCTGTAGTTTTTGCAACAAGCTGCTCATGGCTCCCAATTTCAACCACCTTCCCTTGCTGCAGCACTGCAATGCTGTCTGCATCGCGTATCGTTGACAACCTGTGCGCGACCATGATTGTTGTCCGGCCTTCCATTAGCTTGTCAAGTGCTTCTTGAACCAGCTTCTCGGATGCAGTGTCCAGTGCACTCGTTGCTTCGTCGAGAAGGAGGATCGAAGGGTCTTTTAGTATTGCTCGAGCAATTGCCACCCGTTGTTTCTGTCCTCCGGATAACTGCACTCCTCTCTCCCCCGCGTGCGTGTAGTACCCTTCGGGCATTCTACTGATGAACTCATGAGCATTCGCTGCCTTGGCTGCCTTAATGACCTCAATTTCTGATGCCTCCTCATTTCCATATTTGATGTTCTCATATATTGTTGTTGAGAACAAAGCTGGCTCTTGTTGAACTAGTCCTATTTTCAGCCTCAGTGATCTCAGGTTCATGTTCCTAATGTCACACCCATCAATCAGGACAGCTCCTGAAATGGGGTCATAAAATCTCATCACCATTGCAATCACAGTACTTTTGCCTGATCCACTTTGCCCCACAACTGCAAGGCTCTTTCCTGCTGAGACTTTGAGGTTCAGGTTCTCAAAAATGGTGATGTCAGGCCTCACAGGGTACCTGAAACTAACATTCCTGAACTCTATATTTCCTTGTATATCAGTTACCATCTTTGAAGAGGGACTGTCAGGTTCTATGGCAGTTTTTCTTTTTAGTATCCTGAAAACAGATCCTAGAGCTTGTGAGCCCTTCACAATGTCTGGTGCAAGAGCAAGTGTCTCAGCTACTGCTAGTGCAGTGACTATCAGCACCATGAATGACTTGATGATGTCTCCGAAATTCGAGTCCTTACGTTTGACTAGTACTGATGCATACCAGAGTCCAAGTGCATAGGAACAGAATGCTAAGAGCTGTGTTACACCATAACCAAAACCCGATATGTGACCTCGTAGAAGCGCCTCCTTGTTCGGTTTGTTGAGTTCAGAGGTGAACTGAATTGAGATCCTGTCTTCAGCACCAAATGCAGCAACAGTCCTAATGTTTGCTATAGCTTCGCGTGCCACAGCAGTTGCTCGTGAGTAGGCGTGGGAGTAGTCTCCTCCGAATCCTTTAAGAAACAGTTGCTGCAGATTGAAGGGAACATGACATAAATCATATGATTGTATCATCCTAGTACAGTTAAAGAAAATTTCCAGCTTACCTCAGTTATTGAAGCTCCAATGAGAAGAGGAAAAGAAGCAATGACAACAGCTGCTAAGCGCCAACTTAGTGTAAAAGCAATGACAAATGCTGTCACAGTTAGTGCTACATTCTGTACAATTGTGGATAAGCGATCAGCGAGAGCACTTCGAACTAATGTTGCATCTGCAGCTAAAGCCGAAGTCAGTGATCCAGTACTATTTTCATCCAAATCGAACCAGCCAACCTCGTTGGAAAGGATAGCTGCAGTTATCAAAACAAGATAAGCTTCTCATAAAAGTAAAATGCAAATAACATAGGAGCTATTCCAAGGGTTCCAAGAATAACCTGAGAACATTGATAGGCGAACACGAGAAGTGAGATGCTCTCCCATCAATGTGTAGAAATAGTGTTGCAGCAGATAGACAGGGATGGTAATAACAGCCAATCCAACAAATATGAGAGCTACTCGTTCGACTTCTTGTTTTACTTGAGAATGATCAGGGGAATAAAATGCAGTCAATACATGTGTGATTCCAAGGGCGAAGAGAGGAGCTTCCATGCCAGCCAGAATAGCACCAAATGATCCAAGTACTGCATAAGGCCACTCTGGTGCATTTAGTTTTAGCAGCTCCAAAATTGATGAAGCAGGAATTGTGTTTTGTGGTAACAAGTTTTGGTCACTTATTGTCATTGAGTTGACTTCTTGCTGATGGTTCTCGTCGTTTGATGTCTCTCGAAAGCTTATGTTCCCAGAAGTTTCAGAATTATGTACCGAGCTTGACATTTTACCATGTTCTGATATTTGTGAGCTCACCAGAGTTGCATACTCTCTTCCTTTGGATATCAGTTCCAAATGTGTTCCACTTTCAACCAACTGACCATCCTTCAACACAATGATTGTATCAACATCTCGGATAGTAGACAATCTGTGTGCAACGATGATTGTTGTCCGGTTTGACATTATTCGATCCAGTGCTTGCTGGACAATCTGTTCTGATGCTGAATCAAGTGCACTGGTGGCCTCATCTAGAAGCAATATCTTTGGGTTTCTCAGTACCGCTCTTGCAATAGCAATTCTCTGTTTCTGGCCTCCAGAGAGCTGAGTTCCTCCCTCACCCACCTAAAGTCAACAAACTGTCAAACATCACATTGAGCATGAGGTTACATAAAGATACTTGGGAAATTATTACACATTGTTTCTCTGGAAAATCTGGAGACTTATGTTTTGTGCACAAAGTTTTCTAATAGCAAAAATGGTTAGCTGATACAGTTTTCTAGTGATAGATCAGGATTGGCAATACACACCTGAGTGCTGTAACCATCAGGCAAGCCTTGAACAAAAGAATGTGCATTTGCTGACATTGAAGCTTGTATTATCTGATTCATGCTCGCATCTTCTTTACCGAACAAAATGTTCTCAGCTATAGTTGTTGCAAACAATGCTGGCTCTTGACTAACCAATCCCATCTGCTCCCTCAGCCATTTCAGCTGGAGATTCTTGAGGTCGTGCCCGTCCAACAGTATGTTACCTAATAATTATTGTGCATAAGTATACTATGTTATAATTGGACATTGTCCATAAAAAGTTCATTTCCTAAGGTCATAATTTGCACTGGATTGGAGAGTTATTTGATACCTGATGTTGGATCATAAAACCGCTGCACCATGGAAATGATAGTGCTCTTTCCTGAACCACTTGGACCAACCACTGCAAATGTCTTCCCAGCAGTAATTTCAAAGCTCAAGCTGTCAAAAACCATATTGGGTCTTGATGGATAAGCAAAAGAAACCTCACAAAACTCAATCTTCCCATCTACTTTTGTCAGCACCGTTCCATTATCCGAACTTTCAGAAGAGTCTGAATCTGTTTCCATCATGTTTATGATGTTTGCAGCTGCTGCCTGACCCTTGGCAATAGCAGCAAGATTTGGAGTAGCCTGACCTAGAGCACTACAAATGACAAAAGTTTCTTATATACTAGGCGAAGAATGGTTCGCTAACTAAACGCTACATGTTTCAAACAAGACTTACAATCCACTGAATATGACGTTGATGATCGTTGTGAATGCTTTCCCTCCATTTGTGTCACCATGCCTGACAAGTATTCCAGCATACCAGAGAAGCAATGCCCAAGCACAAAACAATAGTCCATATGTAAATCCAACCCCAACTCCTTTTGCAATCCCACTCTTCTTTGCTAGTTTAAGCGCGTCATTAAGTAACTTCGAGTATGCTTCGATTGCTTTGTTCTCTCCTACAAACGAGTACACAGTACGAACCTGCGAAATAACCTGAGGGAACAACAGAATAGTTAATGAAGCTAGCAATTCAAATTTACTTAGAGCAAGTGATATTTAGTACTTATTTACCTCTTCTGCAATTTTGCCAGCTTCACCATAAGCAGCCTCGCCTTTTTCGGATAAGGTAGCCATGATGATAGTATAGGCTCCTCCTGCTACAGCTATAAATGGTACAACAGCTAAGGTCAGAAGTGTAAGCTGCCATACTGATACAAACCCAACGGCGAATCCAACTATGAACTGTGAAAGATAGCGCAAAGCATGGCCTATCTGCATCAAAGATCCAAAAGGGCAGCAAAAAATATTAATAAGCATCTTCACAAAGTGTTTTGGTATGCAGTGTGGATAATGAATTCAATCTGTTCATCATGTACCTTGTCACCTATTGCATCTTGCACCAGTATTGCATCACTTGAAATGTGGTAAATTATATTGATATCTCTCGCTTCGTTATCAAAGAAGCTAATATCCTTCTTTAGAACTGCCTGTAGATACTTCAACCTCAATCGAGCTGTCTGCCTCTCCCCCGTTTGCATCCAGAACGCGACACCTTAAAACATGATCATATTGAAACATATTGTCAATTATCAACTAAGCTAAGCAATGGCACGAAAGAGATCATAATAAAACATACCCATCCATGCTGATGCCAAAACAATGAGTCCAAGATAAATTAAGTACAAAGCATACTGCAGAGGAAAATAAGAAATCAGACAACTCTGGCATTATGAGTATTATAGCTATATTAAAGCATATGGGAAAAATTGAATTTGATACTCTTGATCAATACAACAGCACCAGAATAACTTCAAAGACTTGGATATATATACACGAATGGCAAGATTCTAAAGAAAAGGGAACTAGAGAATATGCATCTTAGTTCTTACCTCAGAAACGCGCGAAGACAGTCTCTGAGGACTCGAAGATAGTTGCCCCAAAGAATCAATCATACGTCCAAACAAAACAAAGAAGACGGGAAGTGCAGCGCCATGGACAAAGGCCCCGACACTCCCCAAGAACATCAAGACATAGTCAAGCCTATCAGCAGCAACAAACAGTCCCAAGAATGAAACATGGGATTTGGCACTTGGTTCTGGTTGTGTAGAATCCAGTTTTGAAAGTGTATCTTGGTTGCACCCAAGCTCCACTTCTGCCACTTCTTCCATTGAAAGTGTTGTGTGTGTGTGTGTTTGTGTTTGTGTTTGTGTTTGTGTTTGTGTTTGTGTTTGTGATAGAGATAAAAAATAAAGATGAACAGGTGAACAAAAATGAACAAAAATGAACAAAAATGAACAAAAAATGAAAAAGTAGTAGTAGTCCATTAGGACCAATAAATACAAAAGGCTAAATTAAGTAAAGCCAACTAACAACTCGGCTACTCAACTGTCTTTTGAACATTTTATCAAACACATGATGTTCATAGCATATTGTAGTAGAAGTGGTAGCTACACAGTCACCTCAAGATCCAAGGCAATTATGTGGCTGGTTTTCAACTTCTTGGCAATTATATTTATGCCAACAACTTTTTAAGCCGCTTTTGTAGCTTGGTTGTTGACGTCACCATTTTTGCACATTGTCAAGCTGTTCCTGTCTAGCAAAACCAAAACCCCATTGAATAGTGATATTGGAATTAAGGGCCACCATCACAACACCATGCGATTGTTTTTTATCAGCAAGCGTACAAGCATTGGGCTCGAACCTGAGACCTCGAAGAACCAAGTGAAATCAACCACACCACCATGTGATGAATTGTGATGACCAAGAAAATCATCAATGGAAGGGACAAACAGTAGGGTGGAGAGTAAATTTCCTCCATTGATAAGTTGGCTCCAAGATCTTCTTGAAATTTACTAACAAGTACAGTTGTGGTCCTGTGGTGTGCTGGGATGTGCTGGGCATGGAATATGGAAATGCATGGTAGGCAACAAACATCATACACTTCTCTTTCTCAGCTGATGACTGCATTTAAAGATTGATTGATAGATTGGTCATTGGTACATTATTTCTGAGCTGTAAATGACCCAAACCAAATTCAACATTAAAAATGCCTTCCAAGTCTTATTCCCATATTTGGAAGTAAAATAAATATATTGTACAAAATAATATAGCAGCAAAATAAAAAATATATAACTTTCTAGTTGCTTGTTTGGAAGTAAAATAAATATATAAAATAAAAATAAAAACAAAATAATTGGAATTTAAATTCGGTTCAATTCCAATTACGATTTTAAAAAATATTAGTAAAAGATTTTATAGCAGCAAATGAGTAATGTTATATATGCCAAATATTGTACAAAATTACTTGTACAAAATGACGTGACAAATAAAGAGACATGACACTTCAATTACTTTATTGATAAGTTGGTCAAATCACAATACGTCACGTGTACAATAGGTCTCATAAATTGGGCGCTCCACACCAAAAATTAATGGAATGGTTGTGATATTTTATATGTTGAATTTTTAATCGTTTAAACTACAAAATATGAAAAATATATGTGCATATAACATTGCTTTATACACCAATTATGTACTAAATTTAGGACATTTAGCATTACCAAACTGAATTTTAACATGGACATGAAGGTACATTATTAGTCTTAAGTCATAACTAAATCTTGATCACAATAACAACAAGTTAGTAATAGATCCCAATGTGCCGTAAAAATAAAAATGAAAATCTCGATTAACAATAAAAACATGGTTTGAAATTCAACTCAACCCGATCTGTTGTCTGGGTTGACCTCTTTGTAAATCGACCTGGAACTTATGTTCTCAAATTAAACAGAAACAACTTTTTACCGGTTGGTCAACTGTTTCATTTTTTTACCTCCTTTAAATATAAAAGCGAATGTGTTTTAGTGTAATTTAATCCAACTTTTAGGGCAAATCCCACATTTGGATTTTGCCGAATGACGTTGACGGTCAAATTCGATTTCAAGAATCAAAACCCCACCTCTCTCTAAGTGCCGTTCTTTTCTTCTTCTCTAAACTCTAAACCCTTCTCTGATTGCAAACCCTAACTACTCAGATTCTGATTGCAACATATTCCAGGAGATTTTCTTCCTTTCGCGTATTGTCATCGTCGATTTATAAAGGTAATTTCGCCTGTTTTTTTTTTTTTTTTTTGCTATTTTTGCTGTTTCGCATAACTTTGGGACCATCGGCTTCACATTGCGGTTTTGGCTGTGTATTGACTCTGTTTGGTTATGAGTAATTTAGTTTTGATTGAAATCGTTCACACAGAGTTGTGGTTGGTTTAACTGTTGAGAATATGAGTTTTTTTCTTTTCTTTTCGGTTCGAGGTCATATTGTGTTGGTGTGGTGCTTAAGTTTCTCGTTAATGTGAAGTAATTTTTTTATTAAGTTATCGTACTAGTGAATTGACCATACTTGCATTGAAGGGTCCGAGATAGTGGCCTTTTGAACTGTAATGTATAATGCTAAACAAATTGGCTGTTCATGAACTTTGTTCAATTCTGAGTAATTTAGTTTTGTTTGCGATGTTGCAAATAGAGCTGTGGTTGGCTTTAGCTGTTGAAAGTTTAAGTTTGTGTTTTCAGTTCAAGTTCATAATTCTCACTTTGGTCCAATTGATTGAGACTCTCTATTCTCTTTTATGCTAGGTCTTTTGTCATATTTTTCAGGTATTGGTTGTCTACTCATACCAACACTTGCCCCTGATTTAGTCTCGTGTTATTTTAAATTAGTGAGAATATGATTATTGGAATTGATTTTAGATATAATGGCACAAGGCTATGAATTGGTTTCTAAAATGTTAAAAATTTCTTGCAGTCTTATTTGGACTGGGAAATTTGAGTTCTCTTAGCTTTTGTATTTCAACTCTGATTATTATCAAGTAGTTTTGCAACAAAAAAGAGAGTAGATAAATGTACAAATATGTGTTAACTTAGTTATGGAATACTATCCATCATTACAATCGCACCTGATATGTGAGAATAGTACTCTCATTATTCGACAAAGACCCACTTACTGCCCATTGTACCCAATTTGACCACCCAACAATCACTCTATCACTGTACACTTCATTGTACAGATGCACTCGCACAATTTCAGTTTTGCCTGGGGAGTCTATTATGTTTCATTGACAGGCATAAAGTTTGGCAATATGGAAGACATGCCTTTACTTTTAGATCCAACATATGATTATTCCTGAGTGAAAATGTTTTTGAACAACTGCTTATTTTTCTGCTGAAAAGCATTTCCCGCTTGATCAATTCAATTCTGTGATTCTATTTGTTTATACTTCCTTGGGAAACAGTTAATTGAAGGGCATCTCATGGCATATGCCAGAGAACGTGATTTCTTATTCTGCGATCTATGTGGGACTATGCTGATTTACAATCAAAGAAGTTGCGTACAATGTCCTCTGTGCAAGTTCAAGCGAAATGCAAAAGGTATAGCTGTTAAACCTTAAGAGATCTCTAATAGCATTTTTATTTTAACATGCTTCATTTTGCAGTAAATTTATGAGTTAAACTATTTCAAATAGTATGTATATTTTAACATTTTTCACTGTGCAGTGAAGGATTTATGATTTTATTTGTAGTATATTCTATCTTTTGTGTCAGATTCTCTTTCCCTGTACTATTTTATGATTTTAAACTACATAAAGGAGATTAGTTTAAAGAGTTCATTGGTTGTCGTGTAGGTTCATTTGAATGATTCCAAAACCCATATGTGTTCTTTAAGGTTTTCTTTATGATGGCTGCAATTGCTAACTTGTTGAGTAAGCATTCCCCAATGTGCCAACTGCCAAGAGTCTTGTACCTGATGATGCCAGTATCATTACTTATGAAATTATCATGTCTAACAGTTATAAAAATCATATTATTGAGCCTTTTTTAGTTTTGGGGTCGACGATGACAGGGATGGATCTTGCAAGTGTCTACCCCTTTCCCAGCAAGCAACCAAGAGAAAGTCATACTAATAGATATTTTCAGTAGTTGTATAAATTGTATTAGAGTCTTTTTGAGCCTATGCAAGTATGTTCCCTCTTCCCATCAAACAACTCAGTGTAAGTCATACTAATAGATATTGATGTAGCCCTTTATTCAAATCTTCAAAGAACAACGAAGCAACAAATTCTCGTAATCTCATCAGCAGAAAATTTTAAAGATCTTTGGAAGTTTGTTGCCCTACTGTTTTAAGAAGCTTGATGTGTAATGTATTGATCGTCATTGGTCAATCATCTAAGGTGTATGGTCTGTTTGTAACAAGTGCCTTGTCAGTTGAAGAGGTTCAGTTCTCAAGATTTTTTGTTTGCTCCAAGTGACCATTCTGACTAGCTATTAGGTAAATAATAGAATATGTTTACTGGGTAGTGCTAGTATATGTACTGATTTGCCTTATGCAAAGTTAAGGTGATGCTAGTCTTAGTTATCTTAGACCATTGTGCTTACAATTTTATATATTTGTTCAAACTTAAATGATTTGTTTCATATTCATACTGGTGAAAATTTCACCATCCACAAACAATGCTTGCTCGGTTGGTTGGTTGGTTTTTTTATTACCGATGATGAGGAAACGGTAATAGAGATTAAAACCCTAGACAGGGCAAAGAGTTAGATAATCATAGCTATGCTTCATTAAGGTGATAGAATTCTCAGAAGTTGTGTTGGCCTTTGGTTAAATAAGTTTTCCATATGTAAAACTTATTTAAAAATTTTCGCATAGGTAAAAAAAGAAGACAAAACGAATTAACTAACTTCTGAAACCCTGCATTTTCCTCATACAGTTCTTTCTCTAATTATTCCTTCAAAAAAAAAAACTTCGTCATCAATATAACTATTATTTCCAAGCCTAGTTTGTTAAACTCAAAGTAATACCAGATGTTAATTCATTTTCTCCAGAAATTATTATAAACAAACCCCACTTTCTCGATATTTCTTAAGGAGTTCAATATAAAACATTTCCTACAAAAAAAGTTAACTGTAAAAGATTTGAGTCCGGAGCATGTTGCTGTCAAATTTCACCTGTGGTAAATTAGTTCATCTACTTATCTGGTGGACTGAGTGCAATGGTTCGGGTGATTTATATACTTTTTTCATTTATGCAATCTATAATACTTTATAATCAAGATAAATATATTTCATGCAGAATTCTGATCTCTTTTTTTTTTATCTGGATATTTTGCTCTGGAATATTGCATCATTTTAATTGGTTATGGTTTCATTCCTGTGTCATTATCTTCATAATGATTGTGTTTCTACAAGTTCATTGGCATGTTATATTGTTATTTTTGTGTGTGTTTTATTCACTCCTAATCAATGTACCATCCATTTCCAGAGGTTCGCAGCAGAGAAATAAGTTACAGAGTCAGTGCTGAGGTATGCCTTGAACTGCCGATGTTTATGTTTTGTTGACAACTTATGATGCCTTACATAGTGAAACTTAGTTTTGTGGTTGGGGTGATAAATATAATAAGCACCAGTGTCTAATCATGAAGAATTCTACCGTTCCATGACTTGGGTCGTCTCTGAGTAAGGTGGTTTACATTAATCAACTTGTGGGATATGCTTGCTGACTGGCATATGTAGGATATCAGAACGAGTATACAATTTTTTTTTCCAATGAATATGCAGTACAAGGAGCAAAAACGAGTATACAAATTTTCTCATAGATATAGGGTGATTTTGTTTGGAATGACGGTTCTTTATGCACATCTGCATAAACTACAATTTTTTCTCTGTTTTTAATAGTATCTGGTCATGTTTCCTTATGCACCCTTTGCACACCACAGGATGTTAGGAGGGAGCTGGGAATATCAACGTTTGATGCAGGGGTGGTGGAGTTACCCAAGGTGACTGCAATTTACGATATTGATTTTCAGGCACGGTGTTTTCCTATAAGTTTGCTGATTGTTTAGTCTCTTGTCTGGACCAGGTGAACAAAAAATGTGAAAAGTGTGACAACAATGAGCTTCAGTATTATACCAGACAGGTATTTTACCACCTACAGTTCATTTTATTTTACTTAGCTTGGGAAAATATGATTGGGATTGAACCTCATATTTTTCAACCTTCTTTGCCTACAGATGAGGTCAGCAGATGAAGGAGCAACTACTTTTTATACCTGTACCAAATGTAGACATCAATTTACAGAAAATTAATTTCTTGCTGAAGATGTGGAATCAAACTATAGAATGCCAATGAGTAGCTTAAGGAGTTGAGAATTTTGTATGTTTCCAGACTTTATTCCTCTATTATGAAACTAGAAATATAAATTTTGCCTCCTATTCTAAATTTCTTGTTTTAAATTATAAATTTGTAATTGGTTGAAACAACTATGGTTCATGACTCTTCCCTTTTTGGTTGTATCACTCTCACACTGGAGGAAAAAAAAAACTATATTAAGAGGAGATGAAGATGTGAAAGTGAAAATATTTCCATTTCATTAATAAGAAAATGATAAATCCAAAACCTAATATAGTTATAAGGGAAATTCTGTGCACCCCATTTTGAAAAAACATAGGTGGTGATCACAAAATTCCCAATACATAGAATCAAAAGCAAAAGAACTGTAGAAGAAAATTACATCACAGCCATGCAAATGCAATGCATCGTATAGGCTTCAGAGCATATTAGTGCTCTTTTATTTACACAACACCAAAGCTACGTACGTCACCAATCACACAGTACCCACTTCCAACTACACAACTTCACCGGAGACGCAACATTCGCCGGAGATTGTCCGTTGCTCCGGCATCAACCCCGGCGGCCGCTTCCGCCTTGCAACCGAGCTTCGGCCTCAGAGGAAACTTTGGCAAGGGCAAGCTGCTCGGCGGGGGTGACAGAGTAAACACAGAATCTGGAAATTTCTCCAGATCTCGCCCTCCGCCAACAACGCCGTTGCTTCCAGTCATGGTCCGCGAAACAGACTTGGGAAGATCTTGTGTTGTTTGCTTCAGATCTTCTTTTCTTTTCATGGCCTGTTTTGGTTGTTTCTTCGGCGTCAGAGATTGGTCCCGGCCGATTTTGCTGGACTTAGGAGAACTGGAAGGGGCTCGGCTCCGGCTCCGGCAAGGCAGAGAGCTGTAGGGCCTAGAAATTGGCAGCGGAAGGAGAGGCGGTTGCTGTGGATGATTGAAGAACGGATTTGCCAGAGGAGGATATGAGTATGAGAGAGAAGGAGGAGCCATCAAGAGACCTCCATGGATGTTGCTCATGTTGTTCCTCATTTGCTTGTGAGGAACGATCGGTTGTTGACGATGGTGGCGATAGTGATCCGATGAGTACGGAACCAAAACAGCTTCCATGATCGATAGTTCGGTTTCAATAAATCAGATCTGATCTGAATAAAAGAGAACAGATCGATCGAAGCTTATTACACAAGAAAAATCAGAGGCTGTGATCTTCAAATAAATCGATCATCAGCCGATCAGAAATTCTATCAGATTTTTTCAACAAAAATATATAGAGAAAATTAATATAACTAGATTTACAGATTACAGACCAAAATATGCACTTTTTTTATAACAAATTAACAGTTTCCTTATTTGGATTAAATTCAAAAAACTATAACATAAAAAACATAGAAGAAAATAATCGGATCGTGTTTTCGATCCTTGACAGATCCCAGAACCCAGAGTTTTAATGGTGGGTTTGGATTTTGGTGCGCGTGTGTGAAAGTTTCCTGAATATTTTTGTTGAGTCACCACCTCTTTTTATAGAAAAAATAAATGAATAAAATAAGGTCTCCGAAGACTCCAACGGCTACTTTATTTTCATTTTTTCTAAAATAAATGTACTTCTTTAATATTTGTAAATTATTAAATGTCGCAATTAGCCCTAATTTACCGACAACAGTTGGGGTCGGTTATGCCCTTGAGACCAAAACCGGGAGCGGCAACCGCCAGAGCGATTCTGACCGTTAGATCACGATATTAGAAATAGTCGTGCGTCGATTTGCTCAAAGTTAGTTTTGTGGGTGAAGAGGACGCATAGAAATCTCAGCCATACATTAGTTTAACACAGTGACTTCTTGCCGAGGGAACCAACGAGAGCAACACAATATTTGTGTGTATTATTATTCTGTTACAGAGATATTTTTCTTGTGTATGCTATGTTATTAATTTTCTTTTAAAAGACATGCATTCAATATGAACATGGAATTTATCTATGAATAAGTATTTGATACAATATTAATATAGTTCTTTTTTATTAGTTGAGGTACACCAGCTACACTCTATATTGTCGATAATGAGGCTCGAACACGAAAATTTAAAATGTTTAAACTGTTTGCACACAACAAGTCTTGATGATTCACTAATACTATATTAGTGACTTTTCGGTAACATAATTATATATTAAACTAAGATTAAAAGGTTTCAAAAAAAAATAACGCAGTGTTCTAATAAAATGTTTTGTTAGAATGAGTCAGAGAAGAAAAAGATGTACTATGAAGGAGGACAAAGTTAAGCTAGAAATAAAAATAATTTTGAAGGATATAATTATGGAAATATAGAAAATGATCATTTTGATATGTTTAAATGTTTCATTTGTTCATTTTGATACGGAAAAAACACAATATTCAATATAGTATGTACTTGATTTAAGTAAACTAAGTCAATTTAGTACGTGAATCAACTCTCATCTAGTTTTTCATCCAAAAATAGTGATGTGTCTTTATATAATAAATAATTATATAGTTAGAAGCCGACTATGTTTTTTTTTTTGTCAACTAAAATTGATATGTGACTTTGTTTTGAAGTGAAAAATAAAAGAGTTTACAAATTCATATATATAAAAGAGTATAAATGTTAATTCATGAAGTGTCGTCTCATCTTCAGTTTAATTGAATCTTATTTCATAAAAATTTAATTTGTTTAGCATAACGATAATGTGCAATGAAAATGAAAAGAAGCGTAAATAACGTCTATAATATAACTTTTGATTTAAAATTTAAAGTATTTTTCTCAAAGT
This sequence comes from Pelargonium nanum, assembly GCA_036897485.1. Lineage (NCBI taxonomy): Eukaryota > Viridiplantae > Streptophyta > Magnoliopsida > Geraniales > Geraniaceae > Pelargonium > Pelargonium nanum. The sequence continues at coordinate 1,470 of JAYMTF010002886.1, read as the reverse complement.
TATCTATGATTTTATCATCCATAATTTATAAATAAATAAAAATATTTCCCACACAAGGCGTTGAATGTACGTATACAGCACGACATATTGTTTATTTTATGGGCTAGAAAGCATGGTGATGATGATGAATTTTTATTAAATTAATAGTATTGGATGGTTACCATATATTCTGGCACCGACCATTTGAATTCTGAAAATATCCTCATTTATTTTTTCTTTGTACGTTTGAAACTTGGAATCGGATACAGTATAACATGTTGTTTGTGTTTATTTCATTTATATTATATTATTATTTGACAAGAGATCTTCTGATATCGTATCCTAACCTCAATTTTTAAAGGTGGAAAATGGGTTGGACATAAAGGCATGCAATAAAGTTTAAGGAAAAGAAATGCAAGGTCGGTTTGTTCAATGAATGGTCAACTTTTATTTTTTTAATAACTTGTTTAGATCCAAACGTGTTATCTTGGAAACTCATGCATACAAGTTGAAGCTTCTTCGTATTTCAACGAACTGCAAGTGTGAAGAAAGGCCCATTTGCTTATCCGGCCCATTATTGGCAGCTCTGGCCCAGCCCGTTAATGGCTGGGCATCTGCTAATTTTGCCAAGCACTCCAATAAACAAGTATTGACATTCAAAAGTAAATAATTATATCAAGACTTCTTGGGCTAAGGCCAAACGGTTAAAACACTTTGGATTCTTTTAAGATTTATTGATTCCGCCAGAATTTGCAGAACTTATTAGTATTTATAAATCTTGTCAGATTATGCAAATCTCACATGTTATGACTCCTATCATATCTTGCTTTTATGTATCATTAATATTCTGAATTTACTCCTCAATTTTTTTTCCTATGAATTTACAAAATATTACATAAACACATACAAAAATTTCAAATATCAGCAAATATTGCCAAATTTTGAAACTTCTCCTACCAATCAAATTTCTTATTTTTATATCTTTCTTTTGTTCTTTCCTTTTGTCGCCGTTTGACATGAATCTAGGATTAAATGACTCTAGATTTTTTAAATTGTTTTCAATTATTGAGTCGACTCTTGTTTAAGGTTTTCACTTAAGGTTTGTTTGGGAACGACCATCCACTTCCTTTTGCCTCATTTTGGAGTTGCCAGCAAGGATAAAAGCTCCTTTTACAGGTCGTCTTTGTTTGACTAATTTTTTTACAGAAAAGCTCCTTTTGCTCTGAACCAACTTTGTGAGCCTCTCTGCACCTCCTTTTGTGAAGGAGGTTGGAGGTTCCGTTGGAGAGAAAAGGAGGAGAGAGACACAATTTTATACCTCATTTACCCTTCAAATAACTGGTAATATCTTCAACTTCAACATTGATGATTGAGCATTCATGGAAAGATTTGATCTCTGTTAGTTGGAGCATCGATGTACCAAAAAATAAGCTAGTTGGAGCATTGATGTATCATTAATGAAAGTGTATTTGTTGTGGCATTGATGAATTT
>JAYMTF010002885.1:0-16753 GCA_036897485.1 Pelargonium nanum | reverse complement strand
TGTTAGATCTTTATGAGTGTGTAAGTTTGCTTTTCGTGTTTTTAGCTTATTTTTAGTAGTTTTAGTGATGGCGATGTGAATCGGTAACATAAAACTCACGTAATCTGATGATGTCGATGCGAATCGGTTTCCGGCGAAAGAGAATCCGTTCCCGGCGAGGTCGAAACGGTTTCTGGCGAGACGAGCTCAGATGCGATGGGGCCCAATCTCATTCCACAACAATGCCCACTCCGACTTTCGCGCCTATGTACAATACGACGACAATGAGGTTTCTATAGCCTCAAATCTGATGCGCAACGACGCCGCGGAGGTTGCGTTGGAGCTCCGGCCGGTGACGAAGACGACGACAACTTGGAGGACGAGGAGTACGAGGGCCACGATGCGATGCGATGCATTTTTCAGATGCAATGCATTTTTCAAATTAATCCAATGCAATGCAGTACTCTACAATCTGATTTGGGAATTTGAAGCAGAAAATGCAAGAAAATGGAAAAATCTTGTGAAGAAAGAGTTGTCTGTTTGGGACCGAAACTGAAATGTTGACGATCTGATCTGAAACTGTAAGAGCAGCTGGTGAAGAATCTTAGTTTTAATTTATAATCTCGAGCAGCACCTCCATCCTCATGAGTTAAGTTGATTTGAAAAACTCAGTTCAAAAATTGTTGATGAGTTTTATTTTGATTTAGTTTGGATGAGCTAAGGATGTTGGTTTTGTTGATATGTTACAATAACAAGAGAAAAATGGAGCTTAGTGATCTTAATTTTTAATTTCATGATTTTAACACTTTTATTTCTCTTATAGAGCTCAGTGAATTGATTCAATCAACAAAATGAGCAATAATTGAACAAAAAATTATGAACAGATGAACAAAAGGAAAGTGAATGGGCAAAGAGAAGAAGGAAGGTGAAGAGCAGGTGTGGAGAGAAGTTTTCCAATTAGTTTTTATTTTACATATAAATATTTTAAAAAAAAACCACATCAGTAAAAAATCCACGTGAGTGTCTTTTTTTTTTTTTCCAGCGAACCAGTACAACGTCCATGTAGGCGACATGTAGGCGAGACATAATGGACGAATTGACGGGAGGTGACGGTATGTACTAGATTGGGTTCAAAATTAAAGTATGGGTATTAGATTGGGTGAAAAATAAAAGTGTGGGTACTAACTCTGGTATAATAAAAATTTGGGTACTAGATTGAGTTTCACGTCAAACTTTGGATACAAAAATACCATTATCCCCTCCATTTTTGTGAAATCTCAAGCTTTCAAAAGGCAAACGGGGGCAAACATCGTACCAGCGTTGCGACACCTAACATACTTGGTCTAAAAGAGGCGATGATTCGAGTTACGTTCCAATGTCACAATGCTAAGATCATAGTCGCAACGGAGTAAGTCAAAAATTGGCAAAGAGCAGCTATGAAGTGAAGCGACATCGCGACGCCAGGAAATTGTCGCGACGTTGAACTAGGGTTGGACCTGGAGTAGAACAATTTGGATGAGCGGACCGGTGTAAGGCTTGAGACGATTTGGATTAGGGACGAATCACCGTTGCGACATTTGACTAGGAGCTGCCTCATGGAGGCGTAGAGGCGAAGCACCGTCGCGACGTTGAATCGGGGCAGGGTGGTGTTAAACCAAATTTTCTGCCTTCTTTGCCTTGGGCTTATTTTTGGGCGCGGATGTTGCTAGATTTTTTACGGGCCCTGACGTGGCTAGCATTTTTACGGGCGTGCGCGTTGTTGCATGCTCGCTTGGAATCGAAACCAGTTTTCTTTTGGGACTTAATCTATTTTTAATAGTCATGGGGAGGCTTATAGTCCCTTAGCTTTGGGGATGGAACGAGCTCAGGTTCAAGCACGAGTCCACGAAGTCGCGGTTCGGGAATGAGTCTAATGAAGCCCTGGTTTGGGAGTGAGTCCATGAAGCCGCGGTTTGGAGGCAAGTCCACAAATCCGCCATTGTGAGATGCAGATGACGTGATGCTTGGCTGCAGCGTGTCAGTTTGTCATTAGTCGAATAACTTATGATTTTTTGGGTGGCATCAGTTGCCCCCACTCCAAGTGATATTGGTTTATCAGTGTCGCGCCAAAGTAAGTCTTAATATCGTTCAAAGATTTTTGTCGCTTATGTATGGGAACTTGGGTGATTAATTTCGGGTCACACCTTCTTGTTTAAACTTAAGTGAGGAGTTATGGTGGGATCATTCTCATTACCTCAAATTTTGAATAAGTTTCAAGAGATTCCCTTTCAAGCCTACTCTGACTCGGGATTTGCTTTGACCCAGCTTGCATGTGCTTTGTTTCATGTTTAGAGCTTTTTAGTAGATCCCGGACCTCAGGACTTCTTGAATTCTTCATTTCCATACTTAACATGACACACCCGCTTTCCATACTTAGCCAAGTTTAGGCTCATTCCTCACAAAGTCATTCCCACACTTGGAAAAATTGAAATTTTTTCGCTAAATCCATCCCCATAATCGGTGGATTCTTGGATTTTAAGGCTTAGGCATTGAAAAAGGGGTGAGTGAAGCTTGTTTCTTACTCTACATTAGCTTGGACTCCTCCACCAACTTCATCTTCAACCTTGAGCATCTCCATTGAAGAGGAAAGCTTGAAGACCCATTTTTTGGGGCAAGTGGATCGGCCTTTGGGGGCTCATTTTTGTGCTCTTCACCATCCTTGGAACACCTCCTTCAAAATTTTTAGATCATATATAACATTTGCTTAAGTTACGGATGGATTTTTTGGCTTAAATTTTGCGTTGTTAGCTTGATTGACGCTGATAACTCGTATTTTATACTAGTTATCTTACCCTAAATCATGAAAAAATTAGCACGTTTATTGCTCTTATCACCTCGCATTGCACTCAATTGCAGCTCTTTTATGCACATTCTCACTTCTTATGGGATTATTGGATTTATCGAGAATATTGGCAAAAGTTGCTTGTTTTCATGCTTAAAAAACTTATTTTTCATGGATATAGTGTTTGTTGGAGCTCCGATGATCATTTCAGGTTTGTTGAAGCTTTGATGATCATTTAAGGTCTGCGACGAGAGGCCCCCGCGCACTTAGCGCGAAGAGAGCTATAACGACTCTGAGTTAGCTCGCTAGCGAGACAACTACAGTCACCGCCCGAACCTTCTAGAGTACTCTAATCCTATGAGTGGTATGATGCCCCTCTCCCACAAACAAAGAGGCCTTTGGAGTCACACGCTTCAGTGGTGGTCCGCGATGAGAGCCCTGCTCTCCTACCTTTACAAGAGGAAGTCCAACGCCCCATAGACCAAATGGCCTCCTCAGGTGCCGCCACTGTAGCTCCTGCCGTACTCTCCGTCAACAATCCTCTAAGTTTGGCTCTACGAACGAATCTAATCCATCCTGGGATTCGCTTCCAAGACATGACTTTTGACGGTCTAACAAAGGTCATTGAGCATGTCACTCGCTTCGAGCTCAAGATGAGTTGGCAAACAAACTGTGATGCTACGCGCTGTAAAATATTCGCTTGCACCCTCTTAGGTCAAGCTAAAAAATGGTACCACAGGTTCGCTTTAGGAACATGTTCCTAGAGAGGTTCGCTTCAGCGGGAAGGGTGTCTAAGCCCAAAATTTCCCTTATCAACATTAGGAAAAGGCCTAACGAAACACTCGCCGACTATGTGGAATGCTTCCGCAAGGCAAAGCGCGAGTGTGACGTGATAATGGACGAGACGATGATGACCGCCTTTAGAGTGGGGATAACTAACCCCTTCGTCCAAGCCGCCTTCACAAGTGCCCAACCCAACACTTGGGAAGAAATGTTAAACATTGCCTACAACCATGTTAAGGCAGAGGATGTGCTAACTCAAGCCATCTAATTCCCTGAAAATGCCTACCAAGGGTCCTCCTCTAAGAAAAGTTTCCAAGGAAACAAGAAGGACAAGGGGAAGGCGTACACATCTGCTTCCGTCCCCCAACAAAGAGGGCCTAGAGTCACCCTTTCAGTGGTCCGCTGGTCGCCACTCACAACCTCCTACCAAGAGGTGTGTGATTACATCTTGTAGTGAACTTGGTATTCATCTTGAAAAAGACGAATGTCACCTTGAGTGGGGTTAGTATAGGTACAATGGGATTGGTTTGGGAATGGTTGAATGTTGATGATGCTTAGGTTCTTTGCTCCGATAGTATGGAAAAGGTTTGGGGGGACACTTGTGATCTAAAAAAAAAGAAGAGAAAAGAAAGTTTGGACAAAAAAAAGAGAAATGTGCATGAAAAGATGCAAGTAGTCGAACAAAAAGAAAAGGAAAATAACACAATGATCACAAGTCTCCCCCATGTTTGATAAATCGGAGTAGATGGCAAGTGTTAAATGTAAAGGGGAATGGGTATGCAACTGGGGTTCTGTGTTGTGAGCGAGATGAATATCAAGTTCACTATAGGTGTAGGTTCTAGCTTCATGAAATATCTCTACCACACCTTCACCTTAGCCTAACGCTACAACCTAGATAAAGACCTTTTGATCCCGATAGGTAAAAACCTCTAGTTTAGTGGAGAAGAGAAACTTACTCAACCTATGGAGAGAAAACACAACTCTTATTCAAACCTAGCATAACTACATTTACAATTAAGAAAGGACTGAGTAACAAGGATGACACACACACGATAAAACTTGCTATAGCTTTGAAATTCATTGAAATATTGTCCTGTGTAAATGCCTTGATGTTGTTGTCATTGTATCATTGGGAGGGAGTTCCTAGCATGGATGATTGCAAGTACGATCAGTTTGTGTGAGCTTGGTTGATGTGTTCCTAAGTAGGATAGCATTTAGGTCAGTTGCATATAGCGTAGCTTAGCATAATTTAAGATTCTTTTTCTTTTGCCCTCCTTCGCATGAGGACATGCTCGAGTTTAAATTTGGGGGGTTTGATAACTCTCATTTTATGCTAGTTATTGAACCTAAATTATGCATAGTTTTTCCTTATTTGCTCGTGTTTCGCACTAAAATTGCCTGAATTCGAGGGGTAAATGCCTTATTTGATTGTTTGCTTGCTTATGTGTCTAAAATCCGAATTTGGCTTATATTTGTCATTTCTATGCTTATTTGAGCTTATTTGTGCCCCATAATACGTGTTTTAGTGTTTTGTACATTTTTTGGTCACTAGGAGGTCGTTCTGGGCATGAAAGGGAGCAAAATCCAAGTCGGGGGTTAAGAAGTTGAAACAGAGGCTCAGCGCCGCGACATTGGTGCTGAGTGCCGCACGCCCAAAAAGGTCAACACGCGAAGTCTGGAAGTCAAAACTCTTAGCGCCACAACATTGGCTATCAGCGCCGCGTCGCCTGTGTCAGACTCTATTAAAGGAAAGTGAGGCTAGGGTTGCAAGGGTTCAGAATTTTCGGCCTCCACCTCTTTCTCCTTCATTTTCAGAGCTCCTCCACCATTTTAGAGACTTCCTCCAACCTACATCATTTCATTTTTATTTCTTACATTTTTAGTGACAATTGTGGTTGATTTCGCATTTGGAATTCGGTAGATCATCGACAAGGTTGGTCATGTTTGTGATATCACCTCCAACTTGCTGTTTTAGGATTGAATGCTTACTATTTTTCAAATTATTATCTTCAATTGAATAAATTGTTAATTCATTTTAAATTTTATTTTATTGTTGCTCATGATTTGTGTTAATAGTATGTATTCAAACTTGTTAATTGTGTTCATAGCTAATATGACCACGATCAAGTAATCCCTAAGTGATAGAGATGTAGTTGATTGCGGACTAATGGTATGATTGTTAATTGACTTAGTATAATCTAGTTTTATGAGTTTATTACGGTGATTCGTTGGGTGCAATTCCTTGAAGTGGCTTGATCACCCACGACTCGAATCACCTAGTGGGGTGACTCTCTTGAAGTCATATTCTCTAGAACACTCCATGCCATAAACAAAGTCGAATGCAAAGCTATCGCGTATGTGACCCCCCTGCAATAATATGCTTGGGGGAGCAAATTACGCGCGGGTCGTTCGTTGGCCGGCGTATTCGTCATAAGTCACGTGTGGTCTTTACCAATAGACATTCGTGTACAAAAGCGGGCTTGGGTAATAAACTTAAATAAATTACATTTTGGCAAATATCTTTCCATTAGATTCATGTACATCAACTACATACCAAACACGTGAATCTCTAACTGGTACTACTTCTCACCTTTATTTCCGCTGTTATTCCGTTTCCATTATTTTATTGCATGCTCGTTCATTTTCACACACATCACTCCCCCGATATTGTTTACTGCTTTCCCGTAGTTAATTAGGCTACAACTAAGTAAAACTAGTAAAACCGCCTTAGTTCCCTTCGGATACGATAAGTCGTACTACATCGTCCTATATTATGAAGTCGACATTGGTATACTTTCCAGGTTCGCCCCAACCCCATTGAAATTATTGGGGGATACGGTGACGATCCGGAGGATGAGGAGGCTGTGATGGAAGTTGGAGTAAAAGAAGAAGTTGAGCACATACGAATTAACCAAATCGACGTGGCTCTTGAGGACTTTGATCTTCGGGCGCAAGAGCATATTGCGCTCCTGCAAACCAATGTAGATGTATTTGCTTGGGTTCCCGCAGACATGCCCGTGATTGACCCCGTGGCCGCAGAGCACAAGCTGGACATTCTCCCAGGAGCAAATCCTGTCAAGCAGCAACGAAGAAACTATTCCTACAAGAAGGAAGAGGCAATCAAAAAAGAGGTAAAGAAGCTTCTCACTATGGGGTTCATCCGCGAGCTGAAGTACCCAGATTGGCTAGCTAACGTAGTGATGGTAACTAAAGCATCTGGCAAGTGGCGTATGTGCGTTGATTTCAAAAACCTCAAAAAAGCTTGTCCCAAGGACGACTACCCTTTGCCTAGTCTTAGTAAAATTGTAGACTTCACCGCGGGTCATAGGTTTTTATCTTTCCTAGGTTCTTTTAGTGGATACCACCAAATCAAAATGTACCCTGATGATCTAGAGAAAACATCATTTATAGCTGCTGTTTCCATTTATTGTTATATTGTTATGCCCTTTGGTTTGAATAACGTTGGAGCAACCTACCAACACATGGTAAACAAGGTCTTCGCCTCCCAAAAAAGGCAAAACATGGAGGTGTATCTTGATGACATGATTGTCAAAACACCTAAGGAAGGGTCTCACCTAGCCGACCTTCAAGAAACCTTTGTCGCACTAAGACATTTCAACATGAAATTCAATCTTGGCACGTGCTCCTTTGGGGTGAGTGCCGGAAAGTTTCTTACAGTCATTGTAAGTGAGAAAGGCATTTAGGCCAATCAAGACAAGATCTAAGCTCTCATAACAATGGGGGAACCCAAGTGTCTCAAGCAAGTTCAACAACTTGCAGGCCGCATCGCAGCGCTAAGCCGCTTCATCTCTCGCGTTGTAAAGAGAGGCCTCCCCTTCTTCAAAACTTTGAAGAAAGCAAATGCGAAATTTGAATGGACCCGTAAGTGTAGCAAGGCATTCCGGGAACTCAAACAATGCTTGGCGCAACTCCCCAAGCTTACAATCCAAAAACTATGAGATGAGCTCCAACTCTATCTCGCTGCCTCCGACCACGCCATCTCGATTGTGTTAGTAAAAGAGGAAGGGAAGGTCTAGAAACCCATATAATACATCTCCAATGCACTTGGTCATTTGGAGATGAACCACACTCGCATAGAAAAGTTGGCATTCGCCCTCTTCCAAGCTAGCGTAAAGCTACGCCCCTACTTCGAAGCCCACTAAATCACCGTTGTCACATACGTGCCTCTAAAAAAGGTTATAGATGGAGACTTCTATGGGCACCTTGCGAAGTGGGCAGTGAAGTTGTTCTCATATGACCTCCAGTTCCAACCCCGGACGACCATCAAGAGATAAGCTCTCGCGGACTTCATCGCAGAGTGCATTTTCACTGAACCCATTGATGATGACACGCATCTCACTGAGGTACCAAAAAACATCGTCGGGCCTCCCATGCTAGTGAAAAAGCGAAAGAGACATGAGGTTGCAGCCGAGTTGCAAACCTCTGAAGCATTGCCAAAAGATCTCTGGGTCCTATGTGTTGATGGCTCATCAAACAAGAGTCGAGGCGGGGATGGGATCATGTTGATCTCACCTGAGACTTGGGCTCTAAGGCTAGAGTTCAAAGTCACAAGCAACCAAGCTGAGTACGAAGCTCTCTTGGCAGGGATGAAGATGACATGCTCTCTTGGCGTTAAGACCCTCGAAATAAGATGTGATTCATAACTCATTGTGAACCAAATCCGAGGGGAGTATGAGGTATGGGACCCCACTTTGCAAAAGTATTGGGACCTTGTCGCTTCGTTGGCAGAGAAGGTTGACTATTGTCACATTCGACAAGTCCCACGCGAAGACAATGTTGAAGCAAATTATCTTTCAAAAATTGCTTTACAAGACTATGATGACATGCCTACAGGAATGTATGTGCAAATACAAACAACGCTGGCCTTTGAGATACCAATCCAAATCAAAGCCATCTACGAAGGCCCGCGATGTTGGATTGATGACGTGCTTGAATACTTGGTAGACAAGAAGCTTCATGAAGACCAAACTTAAGCCAATGTCATAGTCAAACGCTTTGCGCGCTACATGGTAAGCGAGAAGGGAAACATGTACAGAAGATCATTCTACAAGCCATTCCTCCGATGATTTTACCTTTACGAAGCCGCCAAGGTTCTAGAAGAGGTACACGCAGGAACATGTGGCCATCGTCCTGGAGCAAAAAGCCTCGCAGAAATATTTTTTGCGCCAAGGCTACTATTGGCCATCAATAAGGAAGGACGCGGACCGCTATGTACGGAGATGCATTGAACAATCCACGCGGACATCCCACGAGCCCCATCCATGGAACAATATTCAGTGCTCGTGACATCGCCCTTCACCATGTGGGGAATCGATATCATCGAACCTTTCCCTCCTTCGAACATGAAGAAGTACATTTTCGTTGCGGTTTACTACTCACTAAGTGGGTCAAAGTAAGGCCACTCACCAACATCACACAAGAGTGTGCGCGAAGACATCTTCGTGCGATACAGGCTCCCCCAAGCCATTGTCTCTGACCATGTAACTCAATTCCACCAAGGTTTCATAGACATGTGCGAGGAGTTCCATGTCAAGTATTGGAAGTCTTTTGTCTCCCATCCCCAAGGTAACGGTCAAGCGGAAGCTGCAAACAAGACAATCATCAAATGGTTGAAGAAGACTATGAAGAAGCAACACAACACTTGGTATTACAAGCTTCACCTTGTCTTGTGGTCTCTACGAACCACGCTCAAAGCCGCCACAGGATAAACTCCCTTCTAACTTGTGTATGGATCCGAGGTCGTCCTACCCGGAGAGCTCACCATGCAAACTGTGGTAACCGAATGCTTTGAAGATGAAGGAAACATTCGCTCACGCCTCGCCGAAGAAGTGAGGATGAAGGATGCCAAAGTCATGGCCGCGCGTAAGCAAGCCACAAAGCGCTTCCATGACTCCAAGGTACGTCCCCGAGAGTTAAAAGTAGGAGATTGGGTCATTCGCAAATATGAAGCCACAGGCGAACACCCCAAATGTGCGAAGCTTACACCAAACTGGGGAGGCCCCTTTCGAATCATAAAGGTGGTCCGCCCAGGAACATATCGCATGGAGGACCAAAAAGGGTATGAGCTTGACAACCCATGGCATGCTGACAACCTCAATAAATTCTATCCTTTAGAACCATAGTGAAAAATGTAGTCCGAAAAGGACAAGGCAAGGAACTTTTTGAAAAATACTACGAGTAAATGAAAGAAGCTTTTTTGTCAATTCTTGTGTACAAAGAGGAGAATCATCTCCAAACAACAAGTAATCATCCAACGGATCAAGTTTGCATGCAACTGCGTCTCGTGCAAAACATGTTTACAAGGGGACACGGCCCATGATAACTCGAATTTTATACTAGTTAACTTACCTTAAGTCATTCAAAAACTAACACGGTTCTCGCATAATTCATCTCATTGGGGGCCTAAGTACACTCATATGCATCACTTTGTGCTCATTACATCATCTCATAGACTTACTAAATTATCGGTGCATTTGATTCATTTTACTTGTTTTCCATGCATATTAGGCTTATCTTTGGTGGATGATGCTACCCAAAAGATAAGAAGTCTGAAAACAAATGAAAACATGACACGTGGCGCCCGAGCGTCACGTCACCGAGCTTCTCGAATTTGAAGCCCAACCCAAAGTCACATGTCAAAGGCACCTAAACGATACAAGACTCACCTCCGAAACTGTCAGCGACATCCAACGTCACTTGGCCGTGCCCAAGTCCATTGTGAAAGCCAAACACCAATGGTTGCCTCTGAAGTCGTCGGAGACATCCGACTTCACCCAAGTCCATTGTGCGCGCCCAATGCTAATGGTCACTTCCTAAGCCATCAGCAACGTCCAATGTCGCTTGGCGGCGCCCAAGTCCATTATGCGCGTCCAATGCTAATGGTCGCCTCCAAAGCCATCAACAACGTCCAACGTCGCTTGGCGGCGCCCAAGTCCACTGTGCGCGCCTAACGCCAATGGTCGCCTCTGAAGCCATCGGCAACGTCCAAGTCGCTTGGCGGCGCCCAAGTCCATTGTGCACGACCAACGCCAATGGTCGCCTCTAAAGCCTTCGGAAACTTCCAACGTCGCTTGGCGGCGCTCAAATCCATTGTGCACGCCCAACGCCAATGGTCGCCTCTGAAGTCGTCGACGACATCAAACGTCACTTGGCGGCGCCCAAGTCCATTGTGTGCGCTTAATGCCAATGGTTGCCTTTGAAGCCTTCGGCAACATCCAACATCGCTTAGCGGCGGCCAAGTCCATTGTGCGCGCCCAACGCTAATGGTTGCCTCCGAAGCCATTGGCGACATCCAACGTCGCTTGGCGGCGCCCAATTCCATTGTGCGTGCCCAACGCCAATGAACGCCTCCAGTGCCGTTGGCGACATCCAACTTTGCCCAACGGCGCCCAAAGTCATCGCACGCGCCCAACGCCGATGGACAACGCTCAAAGCCAATGGACATGGCCAAATGCTATCCTCTTTTGTCGACGACACCCAAAGTGATGAGACGAGCTCTCCTAAGTCAAATTCCCGAGTCAAGACACTTTGACAACCCATGCGACCTCACGACATCAAGATAAGTTCATCCAAGGAGTCTCGAGTCAAAGGAACCAAGGAAACGGACCAATCGAGCGGTCGTACATCGTTCGTCGCGACGACGGTCGCGACCAAGGATGTCCGCCCCGTCCCATGGCTCATTCATTCGTGCCAAGCCAAGGCAAGGAAGCAAGCTAGACACACCTCGTCACGACAGCCGTGGGGCTTGTGTTTTGCCTGGAGCCTTGAGTGATGAGATGACTCACCTAAACCCATTTGTGAGCTAGTGTCTTGCAAGGCATAGTCATGGGTGTATGGGAGTGTTGATGTTGAGGGCTTGTTGGAGCGCCTCGATGGTGATCCGGCAAGGTGGAAGCCATGTATCAGCCTTGTAAAAGTGTATGGAGTCGTTGGGTACCATCCGGGATCGAGGGGAGTCGACCATAGGGTGCCAGGGCATGAAAACATGCTAGTTGAGGCTGGGACGCACAAATGCCGTGACATTTGTGTAGGATGTCGTGGCATTGGTGCCAAATGCCGCATAATCCATGTCATGGGGCTTCCGTTGACTAACCTTCTCACGTGTTGACTACCTCGCGTAGGGTCCAATTACCGCGACATGAGAGCTGATTGTCGCGGCAATGGTAAGGGCATGAAGCATTGACTAAACAACCTGTGCGTTGACCAACCTTCGTAGGGTCCAATGGCCGCGACAATTGGGCCAAATGTCGCGGCAATTGGGCCAAATGTCGCGGCAATGAGGTCTGTGAGGCCTCATCTCATGTGTGGGGTCTATTCTTGGGGTGCAATCCATGGGGTATTTTCCTCTTTGTTTAGCCTAGACTTGCCCAAGGCTTGAGGCTTCCTTGGGGTCTTGTTATGCTCATGGATCCTTTCATAGGGTCACGGTCTATGTTTTCATTGCCTGGCTTATGTTGTAGCGCATGTCCTATGCTTGTGTTGCCTAGCCTAAGGACCATGTGTGAGGTGTAGACTCCTACTTAAGTGACCACTCCAATCCTTCATATGGGTTGAGGCATGCCTTATATGCTCTGCTCAAGCCAAGCAAGGTTATAACTTGATTCAGGTCTGGCCTTGATTTTTACTTCATGGACCCGGGTCGGGTGAGCCGAGTGATTCCGATTTATAGGTGTCGCGTAGGAGTAATCAATTTGCACATTAAGTCATCAATCTTATGTTGGCTTTACTTCGTTGGATCTTCTAAGGGGTTTTGCAGAGGGCCCATGGGTCTTGATGCCTTCAGTTTTCCAAGGGGGTTTGTAGAGGGCCCTTGGGTCTTGACGCCTTCAATATTCCAAGGGGGTTTGTAGAGGGCCCTTGAGTCTTGACACCTTCAATCTTCCAAGGGGTTCGTAGAACGCCCTTACGTATTGTGCCCTCGTGGGGAGGTTGAATTCATTTAAAGGTAGGACTTAGTGTTGGTTAAAGGCTCACTTGGGGGAGCCTTGGTGAGACCAAGGAAAAGGTAGTTACTCCATCTTTTCGCGTGACAGGTTGTTGGATGTGGTTTTACGCTCAACCGCACGTCAACCTTGGCATGAGTTGTGTTGCATGGCTTTTGAGGTTGCCTACTCCATGGCTTAGAAGGTAGTCTACTCCATCCCTTCGCGTGACAAGTGGTTTGACGTGGTTCTATGCTCAACCGCACGTCAATCTTGGCATGAGTTGTGCTGCATGCCTTAAGAGGTAGCCTACTCCATAGCTTAGGAGGTAGTCTACTCCATCCATTCAGGAGACAGGTGGTTCGAAGTGGTTTAATGCTCAACCGAACGTCAAAATTGGTATGAGTTTTGCTGTATGCCTTTGGAGGTAGCCTACTCCATAGCTTAGGCGGTAGTCTCCTCCATCCCTTCATGGGACAAGTGGTTCGACATGGTTTTATGTCGAACCGCACGCCAACCCTGGCATGAGTTGTGCTGCATGCCTTTGGAGGTAGACTACTCCATAACATAAGAGGTAGTCCACTCCATCCCTTTGCGGGACATGTGGTTTGACATGGTTTTATGCTCAACCGCACACCAACCTTGGCATGAGTTGTGCTGCATGCCTTTAGTGGTAGCCTACTACATAGCTTAGGAGGTAGTATACTCTATCCTTTCGCGGGATAGGTGGTTCTATGTGGTTTTATGCTCACCCGCACACCAACCTTGGCATGAGTTATGCTGCACGCCTTTGGAGGTAGCCTACTTCATAGCTTAGGAGGTAGTCTACTACATCCCTTCTTGAGACAAACAGCTCGACGTGGTTTTATCTTCTACCACACGCCAACCTTGGCATGAGTTGTTCTACATGCCTTTGCAGGTAACCTACTCCATAGCTTATGAGGTAGTCTACTCCATCCCTTCGTGGGACATGTGGTTCAACGATGGTTTTATGCTCAACCCCACGTCAACCTTGGTATGAATCGTGTTGCATGCCTTTGGAGGTAGCCTACTCCATAGTTTAGGAGTTACTCTACTACATGCCTTCGTGGGAAAAGTTGTTCGACGTGGTTTTATACTCAACCGCACGCCAACCTTGGCAAGAGTTGGGCCGCATGCTTTTGGAGGTAGCCTACTCCATATCTTAGGAGGTAGTCTACTCCATCCTTTCTTGCGACATGCGGTTTGACGTTGTTTTATCCTCAACCGCACCCCAACCTTGGCATGACTTGTACTGCATGCGTTTAGGGGTAGCCTACTCCATAGCTTTGGAGGTAGTCTATTTCATCCCTTCTTGGGACATGAAGTTTGACGTGGTTTTATGCTCAACCGCACGCAAACCTTGGCATGAGTTGTGCTGCATGCCTTTGGTGGTAGCCGACTCCATAGCTTAGGAGGTAGTCTACTACATCCCTTCTTGAGACAAGCGGTTCGACGTGGTTTTATGCCATACCACACGCTAACCTTTGCATGAGTTATGCTACATGCCTTTGCAGGTAACCTACTCCATAGCTTATGAGGTAATCTACTCCATCCCTTCGCGGGACATGTGGTTCAACTATTGTTTTATGCTCAACCGCACGCAAACCTTGGTCTGAATTCTACTGCATGCCTTTGAAGGTAGCCTACTCCATAGCTTAGGATGTAATCTACTCCATCCCTTCTTGGGGCATGCGGTTCGACGTGGTTTTATGCTCAACCGAACGCCAACCTTGGCATGAGTTGTGCTGCATGCCTTTAGAGGTAGCCTACTCCATAGCTTGAGAGGTAGTTACTCCATCTTTTTGCGTGACAGGTTGTTGGACGTATCAACCTTGGCATGAGTTGTGTTGTATGCCTTTTGAGGTTGCCTACTCCATAGCTTAAGAGGTAGTCTATTCCATCCTTTTGTGGAACATATGGTTTGACGTTGTTTGAAGCTCAACCGCACGCGAACCTTGAAAGGAGTTGTGCTGCATGCCTTTGGAAGAAGCCTACTCCATAGCTTAGGAGGTAGTCTACTCCATCCCTTCTTGGGACAAGCGATTTGACGTGGTTTTATGCTCAACCGCACGCCAACCTTGGCATGAGTTGTGCTGCATTCCTTTGGAGGTAGCCTACGTCATAGCTTAGGAGGTAGTCTACTCCATATCTTCTCGGGATAGGCTGTTCGACATTGGTTTTATGCTCAACTAGACACCTACGTTGGCATGAGTTGTGCCGTTTTCCTTTGGAGGTAGTCTACTCCATAGCTTCAGAGGTAGTATATTCCATCCTTTCGCGGGATAGGTGGTTCGATGTGGTTTTGTGCTCAACCGCACGCCAACCTTGGCAAGAGTTGTGCTGCACGCCTTTGGAGTTAGCCTACTTCATAGCTTAGGAGGTAGTCTACTCCATATCTTCTCGAGATAGGTGGTTTAACATTTGTTTTATGCTCAACTAGACACCTATGTTGGCATGAGTTATGCCGTTTTCCTTTGGAGGTAGCCTACTCCATAGCTTTGGAGGTAGTATACTCCATCCTTTCGCGGGATAGGTGGTTCGATATGGTTTTATGCTCAAACGCACGCCAAACTTGGCAAGAAATGTGTTGCACGCCTTTGGAGGTAGCCTACTTCATAGCTTAGGAGGTAGTCTACTCCATCTCTTCTTAGGATAGGTGGTTCGACGTGGTTTTATGCTCAACTACACACCAACCTATGTACTCTACTACATGCCTTCGCGGGAAAAGTTGTTCGACGTGGTTTTATACTCAACCTCACGCCAACCTAGGCATAAGTTGGGCCGCATGATTTTGGAGGTAGCCTACTTTATAGTTTAGCAGGTAGTCTACTCCATCCCTTATTGGGACAGGTAGTTTGACGTGGTTTTATGTTCAACCGCACGCCAACCTTGGCATGAGTTCTGCTGCATGCGTTTAGAGGTAGCCTACTCCATAGATTTGGAGGTAGTCTATTCCATCCCTTCTAGGGATAGGAGGTTCGACGTTGTTTTATGCTCAACCGCACGCCAACCTTGGCATGAGTTGTGCTGCTTCCCTTTGGTGGTAGCCTACTCCGTAGCTTAGGAGGTAGTGTACTACATCCCTTCTTGGGACAAGTGGTTCGACGTGGTTTTATGCTCTACCACACGCCAACCTTGGCATGAGTTGTGCTACATGCCTTTGCATGTAACCTACTCCATAGCTTATGAGGTAGTCTACTCCATCCCTTCGCGGGACATGTGGTTCAACGATGGATTTATGCTCAACCGCAATTCAACCTTGTTATGAATTGTACTGCATGCCTTTGGAGGTAGCCTACTTTATAGCTTAGGAGGTACTCTGCTACATGCCTTCGTGGGAAAAGTTGTTCGACGTGGTTTTATACTCAACCGCATGCCAACCTTGGCATGAGTTGGGCCGCATGCCTTTGAAGCTAGCCTACTCCATAGCTTAAGAGGTAGTTACTCCATCTTTTCTCGTGACAGGTTGTTGGACGTGGTTTTGTTCTCAACCGCACGTCAACCTTGGCATGAGTTATGTTGTATGCCTTTTGAGGTTGCCTACTCTATAGCTTAGGAGGTAGTCTACTCCATCCCTTTGCGGGACATATGGTTTGACGTTGTTTTATGCTCAACCGCACGCCAGCCTTGATAGGAGTTGTGCTGCATACCTTTGGAGGAAGCCTACTCCTTAGCTTAAGAGGTAGTCTACTCAATCCCTTCTTAGGACAAACGGTTTGACGTGGTTTTATTCTCAACCTCACGCCAACCTTGGCATGAATTGTGCTGCATGCCTTTGGAGGTAGCCTACTTTATAGCTTAGAATGTAGTTTGCTCATCCCCTTCTTGGGATAGGTGGTTCAAAGTAGTTTTATGCTCACCTGCACGCCAACCTTGGCATGAGTTGTGCTGCATGCCTTTAGAGGTAGCCTACTCCAGAGCTTAGTAGGTAGTATACTCCATTCCTTCTTGGGAAAGGAGGTTCGACGTGGTTTTATGCTAAACCGCACGCCAACCTTTGCATGAGTTTTGCTGCATGCCTTTGGTGGCAGCCTACTCCACAACTTAGGAGGTAGTCTACTACATCCCTTCTTGGAACAAGTGGTTCGGCGTTGTTTTATGCTCTACCACACGCCAACCTTGGCATGAGTTAAGCTGCATGCCTTTGCAGGTAACCTACTCCATAGCTTATGAGGTAGTCTACTCCATCCCTACGCGGGACATGTGG